>SZWC01001804.1:138090-184272 GCA_023375785.1 Penium margaritaceum | reverse complement strand
GAGTTGTGCCAGAGTTGTGCCAGAGTTGTGCCAGAGTTGTGCCAGAGTTGTGCCAGAGTTGTGTCAGAGTTGTGTCAGAGTTGTGTCAGAGTTGTGCCAGAGTTGTGCCAGAGTCGTGCCAGAGTTGCACCAGAGTTGCGCCACAGTTGTGCCAGAATTGTTCCAGAGTTATGCCAAAGTTGTGCCAGAGTTGTGCCAGATTTGTGCCTGGGTTGTGCCAGAGTTGTTCCATATTTGTGCCATAGTTGTGCTAGATTAGTGCCATAGTTGTGCTAGATTAGTGCCATATTTGTGCCAGAGTTGTGCCAGAGTTGTGCCAGATTCATGACAGAGTTGAGCCAGAGTTGTGACAGACTTTTACTAGGGTTGTGCCAGAATTGTGCCAGAGTTGTACCAGAGTTGTGCTATTGTTGTGCACGAGTTTTGCCAGGGTTGTGCCAGAGTTATGTCAGATTTGTGCCAGAGTGGTGCCAAAGTTGCGCCAGAGTTGCGCCAAATTTGTGCCAGAGTTGTGCCAAAGTTGCGCCAGAGTTGCACCAGATTTGTGCCAGAGTTGTGCCAGAGTTGTGCCAGAGTTGTGCCAGAGTTGTGCCAGATTTGTGCCAGAGTTGGGCCAGAGTTGTTCTAGAGTTGTGCCAGAGTTGCACCGGAGTTGTGCCATATTTGTGAGTTGCGTAGTGAGTATTGAGCTGCACGGCCGTTGTCGATAGTTTGCAGGAGCAGATGGCGGGAGCGAGGGCGGGTTGGCCATACCGTTGATGTTGTCATGGACTATGGTGCGATTGTCGCTGGATGCTTGTGGTGTTGTCGGCCGTCCTTATGATCCGATATGACTGTTGCAAGAGTTGAGCAGGAAGGACATCAGTTCAGCCAAGATATTGGTCCGAGGAGGATAATTCAAGAGTTGTAGCCACTCCCATATTTGCAGAATAGGCAATCCAGAGTGTGCCTTGTGGGCATTGCAGTATTTTCTGACGGCAGGTAGGGCCCAACTAGGACACAACTAGGGCGTAACTAGGGTGCAAGTAGGACGCAAATAGGACACACCTAGGGTGCAACTAGGGCGCAACTAGGGCACAAGTAGGGTGCAAGTAGGCCGTATCTAGGACGCAAATAGGACGTAAACTGAACGCAACTAGAGCAATCATTTGTCCAACTGAGGCGCAACTAGGGCACAACTAGGGTGTAACTAGCGTGCAACTAGGGTGCAAGTAGGGCGCAACTAGGGCAGAAGTAGGACGTAACTAGGGAGCAATTAGGACGCAAGTAGGGCGTAACTAGGGTGCAACTTGGGTACAGCTAGGGTGCAACTAGGGTGTAACTAGGGCCCACGTAGGGTGCAAGTAGGGTGCAAGTAGGGTGCATCTAGGGCACAATTAGGACGGAAGTAGGGTGCAAGTAGGGCGCAAGTAGGGCACAAGTAGGGTGCAACTGGGGTGCAACTAGGGCGTAACAAGGGCGCAACTAGGATGCAACTAGGGTGCAACTAGGGTGCAACTAGGGCGCAACTAGGGTGTAGCTAGTGCCTACCTGAGACGCAACTAGGGTGCAACTAGGATGCAAGTAGGACGCAAGTAGGGCGTAAGTAGGGCATAACTAGAGCGGAAGTAGATTGCAAGTACGGTGCAACTAGAACACGACAAGGGCGCAACTAGGACGCAACTGGGATGCAAGTAGGGCGCAAGTAGGGTGCAACTAGGGTGCACCTAGGGCGTAACTAGGACGCCATTAGGGTGCAAGTAGAGTGCAAGTAGAGCACAATTAGGGTGCAACTAGGGCGCAACTAGGGCGCAAGTAAGGCGCAAGCACGGCGCAAGTAGGGCACAACTAGGACGCAACTAGGATGCAACAAGGGTACAAGTGGGGTGCAAGTAGGCACAAGTAGAGAGTAACTAGGGTGCAACTAGGGTGCAAGTAGGGCGCAACTAGGACACAACTAGGACGTAACTAGGGCGCAGCTAGGACGAAACTAGGGTACAACTAGGACGCAAATAGGGTGCAATTGGACAAACCTGGTGTCCAACTGAGGCGCAGCTTGGCCGCAACTAGGGCGCGACAAGGGCGCAACTCGGACGCAAGTAAGACGCAAGTAGGGTGAGAGTAGGGCACAACTGGGGTGCAACTAGGGTTTAACTAGGGCGTAGCTAGTGGTCAACTGAGGCACAACTAGGACGTAACTAGGGCGCAACTAGGGCACAACTAGGGCGCAAGTAGGGCACAACTAGGGCACAAGTACGGTGCAAGTAGGCCGCAATCTGGGTAAAAGTAGGATGCAAGTAGGGTGCAACTAGGGTGAAATTTGGGCGTAACTAGGGCGCAAGTAGGGCCCTACTAGGGCGCAACCACGGCACAAGTAGGGTGCAAGGAGGGTGCAACTAGTACGCAACTAGGGCGTAACTAGGGCGCACGAAGGGCACAAGTAGGACGCAAGTAGGGCACAACTAAGGCGCAACTAGGGTGCAACTAGGACGCAAGAATGGCACAAGTAGGGCACAACTAGGGCACAACTAGGGCGTAACCAGGGTGCAACTAGGGCCCAAGTAGGGCGCAAGTAGGGCGCAACTAGGTTGCAACTAGGGTGCAACTTGGACGCAGCTAGGGTGCAACTAGGGCGTATCTAGTGTCCAAGTGAGGCAAAGCTAGGGCGCAACTAGGGCGCAACTCAGGCGCAAGTAGGGTGTAAGTAGAGTGTAAGTTGGGCGGAAGTAGGGCACAACTAGGGTGCAACTAGGCCATAGCGCGTACCCAACTGAGGTGTAGGGCGCAAGGAGGATGCAAGTAAGGCGGAAATAGGGTGCAACTAGAGCGCAACTAGGATGCAAGTAGGGCACAAGTAGGGCACAACTAGGATGCAACTACGAAGCAACTATGGCACAACTAGGGCGCAAGTAGGGTGCAAGTAGGGCGAAACTAGGATGCAAGTAGGACACAAGTAGGATGCAAGTAGGACACAAGTATGCCGCAACTATGGTGCAACTAAGGCACAACTAGGGTGCAAATAGGACGCAAGTAGGGCGCAACTAGGGCGCAACTAGGGCACAACTAGGGCGCAACTAGGGCGCTACTAGGGCACAAGGAGGGCACAACTAGGGCTCGACTAGGATGCAACTATGGCGCAACTAGGGCATAGCTAGTACCCAACTGAGGCGCAACTAGGACGCAAGTAGGGTGGAACCAGGGCGTAAGTAGGGCCTAACTAGGGCGCAAGTAGGTTGCAACTAGGGCGCAACAAGGGCGTGACTAGGGTGCAATTAGGGCATAGCTAGTTTCCAACAGAGGTGTAACTAAGGTGTAACTAGGGCGCAAGTAGGGCGCAACTAGGGCTCAGGCAGGGGGCAACTAGGACTCAACTAGGGCACAACTAGGGTGCAACTAGGGCACAACTAGTGCGCAAGTAGGGCACAACTAGGGCACAACTAGGTCGCAACTAGGGCGCAATTTGGGCACAACCAGGGTGCAACTAGGGTGTAGCTAGTGCCCAACTCAGGCGCAACTTGGATGCAACTAGGGCACAAACAGGGTGCAACTAGGGCGCAAGTAGGGCACAACTGGGGTGCAACTAGGGCGCAACTAGGGCGCAAATAGGGCACAAGTAGGGCGCAACTAGGGTGCAACTAGGGCGCAACTAGGGTGCAAGTAAGGCACAAGTAGGGCGCAAGTAGGGCACAACTAGGACAAAACTAGGGCACAACTAGGGTACAAGTAGGGCGCAAGTACGGCGCAACTAGGGCGCAACTAGGGCACAACTAGGGAACAACTAAGGCACAACTAGGGTGCAAATAAGGCCTACCTATGGCGTAGCTAGTGCCCAACTAAGGCCCAACTAGGGCGCAACTAGGGTGCAACTAGGGTGCAACCAGCGCGCAACTAGGGTGCAAATAGGACGCAAGTAGGGCACACGTAGGACGCAACTAGGACGCAACCAGGGCGCAACTAGGGCATAATGAGTGCCTAACTGAGCCGCAGCTAGGGCACAACTAGGGTGCAACTAGGGTGCAAGTAGAGCGCAGCTAGGGAGCTAGAATGGCGCAAGTAGGACGCAAGTAGGACTCAACTCGGGCGCAACTAGGGCGCAACTAGGGTGCAACTAGGGTGCAACAAGGACATAACTATTCTCCAACTAAGGCGCAACTAGAAAGTAACTAGGGCGCAGCTGAGGCACAACTAGGGCTCAAGAAGGGCACAACTAGGGTGCAAGTAGGGCGCAACTAGGGTGCAACTAGGGTCCAACTTGGACGCAAGTAGGCCGCAAGTAAGGTGCAAGTAGTGTGCAACTAGGGTGCAACTAGGGCGCAACTAGGATGCAATTAGGGTGCTAGTAGGGTGCAACTAGGGCGTAACTAGGGCGCAAATAGGACGCAAACAGGGCGTAACTAGTGCACAACTAGGGCGCAACTAGGGAGCAACTAGGGCACAACTAGGGCACAACTATGGTGCAGATAGGACGTAGCCCGTGCCCCATGGAGACGCAACTAGGGCACAAAAAGGGTGCGACTAGGGCGGAACTAGGACACAAGTAGGGCACAAGAAGGGCGCAAGTAGGGGGCAACTAGGGCGCAACTAGGGCGCAGCTAGGGCATAGCTAGTGCCCAACTAAGGTGCAACTAGGGCGCAACTAGGGTGCAACGAGGGCGCAACTAGGGCGCAACTAGGACGCAAGTAGGGCGCAAGTAGGGCACAACTAGGATGTAGCTAGTACCCAACTGAGGCACAGCTAGGGTGTAACTAGGGCGCAACTAGGGCACAACTAAGGTGAAAGTAGGGTACAACTAGGGCGTAAATAGGGCGCAATTAGGACGTACATAGGATGCAAGTAGGGCGCAGCTAGGGCGCAACTGGGGCGCAACTTGGATGCAAGTAGGGTACAAGTAGGGTGCAAGTAGGGCGTAACTAGGGCGTAACTAGGGCGCAACTAGGGTGCAACTAGGGTGCAACTAGGGCGCAACTAGGGCGCAATTACGGTGAAACTAGGGCGCAACTTAGGTGCAACTAGGATACAACCAGGGCAAAAATAGCACGCAACTAGGGTGTAAGTAGTGCAAAACTAGGGTGCAACTAGGGTGCAAATAGGGCGCAACTAGGGCGCAAGTAGGTCGCAAGTAGGGCAAATGTAGGGTGTAAGTAGGACGAAAGTAGGGCGCAATAAGGGTGCAAGTAGGGTGCAAGGAGGGCAAAAGTAGGGCAAAACTAGGGCGCAACTAGGGTGTAACTAGGGCATAAGTAGGGCGCAAGTAGGACGTAACAACGGTGTAATAGGGCACAACTAGGGCGCAAGTAGGGCGCAAGTAGGACGCAAGTAGAGTTCAATCATGGTCTGCCGAGGACAGCATTCGTGATCGCAAATCCTCCAATGAGCTCTGGGTAGAGATTGGTGTATGTTTGTTTTTTCCACTCCTCAATGTTGTTTTTTCGCTTGTAGCCAATCTCGGCAGAGTGGATGGAAGGTCTGCTGTAGGGGGAGAAGGAGGTGGTGGAGCTTCAGGGTGCTCCATGACTTCTTCTTCCTCTTCCTCCTCTTTCTTGTCTTCCTCGATGAGGTCAAAACTGACAAAAGATGTGCTCCTGATCTACGTAGGAAAGGGAGGAGAGTGAGGATTATCTTGGCAGGTGAGGGTGATCCAGCGTTGTCTCCATGCCTCTTGTTGCAGACTGAACCAGATTTATGGTCCGCACCTTGCATGCCTTCGTAGATGGTGAAAGGACACGTCAACAAGGTTCGAGAGGTGCCCCCAGACAAGCAGGTTGGTTGCATGGTAGAGGTGAGGGGATTGACGTGGCGTTTGCTGGTTTTTGTATGCACCGAAAAAGGAATTCTGGCACTCGGTATTGATTGATGAAGATGGTACGGTGAGTGTTCTCTGTGACCAGCTGTAGATGTTGTGCCCATCGTCATCATTAGTTGGGCAGCCTGCCCATGGGTTTGCCACTGTTTCTGGCGAGACCAGGTGAATCCTTGTGGGTGCTGGTTGCTACGAGAGTGAGCAGCTAGTTCTTGTAGGTCCATGTGTTGGCTTGTAGATACTGATGTTTGTTGATGAGGGATGGCTGATGATGAAGTGTGAGCGCAGGGGCGGGCCACGCCCGCTCATGAAGGAGTCGGCGTGGACGCAGGCCGTGGTGAGATAAGCGGCTCGACGGGGCGGATCCAAGTGCCGAGCAAAGATTGAAAATTTCGAATGATGAAGGCTGATTGATGAATTGGGCGCAGGGGCGAGACCGTGTACGCTGCTGTAGAGGGGTGTCAAAGTGGTGAGGGGAAGACAAGGGCCGATGCGCCGCGGGAAATCTGCTGCCGACGCGGGTGCAGGCCGCTGTGAGACTGGCAGTTGGCTGGTACAGATCCTTGTGCTGGCCGCAAATGCTGAGGATTGCTGATGATGAAACAAAAGCGGAGGGATGATGATGAGATTTGAGCAGAGGGGCAAACTGCATGCGCTGATGAGGAGAATCTGCATGACGTAGGTCGCCACAAAAGTGGCGGTTTGTCCTGGCGGATCCTTGTGCCAAGAAGATGAGGCTGAAAGCTGATGATTTGAGGAGGATTGATGGATTTGGCGTAGGGGTCAGACCACTTGCGATCCAGAGAGAATCGGCCTGGGTGCAGGTCGTCGCAAGATTTGCAATTCGACCGGGCAAATCCTTGTACCAAGCTGAAGCTGATGAAAGCTGATGGTGGAGGAAAGCGGCAAAGGAATGATTGAACTGGGCGCAGGTGCGATCCGCGTGCACTACAAAAGGGTTCAGCTTGGATGCAGGTTGTTGCAAAATGGGCGATTCGACTGGGCAGATCCTTGTGCCGAGCGAAAGATGACGATGATGATGGCTGATGATGGCGGCAATGCGATGGATTGATGATAGATTGGGTGCAGGAATGGAACCTCGTGCGCTTTCCGGAGATAAAGAGTGTATGACAAAAGATGATGAAACAGATGATGTTGTAGAGGAAGACAATGTTGATGGAGAAGGAGATGATGCTGATGAGGCTGAAGAAGATGACGGAGGCTGAGGAGGGCAGAGGAGGAGGAGTTGCTGATCAAGAGAAAAGAAAGAGTGTGGCTGATGAAGATGAGTGAGATGCGGCAGAATAGGAAGGGGTGGCAGATGCTGACGAAGCAGAGAACTTCTCTTTTTTCAGGAGAGTGACGGCTTGTGCCTCCAGTTGGCTCGAGACTGATGAGCATGAAGACTGGTGGTGTCTGATTTCCTGACTCCAGGATCTGTTCTGCTGCTGCTGCAAATGGGAGAAGGCGCCGTGAGACGGCGGCTCGAGATATGAACTCGAAACAGAGGAGAAGAAGGTGGTAAAGGATGCTGATGATACAGATGAAGATGGTGGAGATGAAGAGGATGGCTGTGGTAGATGACGGAGCACGGAGGCGATGCGAGAGGTGGATGCGACAACAAAGAGGTGACCGGGCTACTGAAATCTTCAGGAGTAGCACTGAATGAAGCAGGTTGAAGAAATCTGCAGAGAATGTGATTAGTGCTAGGCAAATGCACGCAGAGAGACAAAGACGGTGGGCGGCAGGAAGCTTCGATGAAGTTGGCGGCAGAGAGCGCTTTGGGAGCTGCTGTAGGCTTGTTGACGATGGAGGAGTACTAAACGTTGCCACGGGTGTGTACTTGGATGCAGGGCTTCGTCACCGTGGTGGACACCACCACGGCTTGAGGAGAATTCAAAACAATGCTGCAGCATCGTTTTGGCTGCACACGTCAGCTGCTGATGAAGCTGAAAGATGTAGAACGGCGATGGTGATATGCGTTGGCTGGACGGCGGAGAACGGCGATGGAAGTGATCAAGTGGTGACATGATCAGGAGGAACCAGACGATGTCACCAGATGCTCCGATACCATGTCAGAAAAATACAGGGAGCAAGGCACATGATGGAAATATAAGCAGAAGTAGTGCAACACGAAGGGTGTGAGCGATGCTAGTGAAGGCAAGATAAAAATAGGGAGATAGTCGGAAAGGACGACTGGCAGGTTGCACGAGGCGAGATATAGAGCTTGGATGGACAAGGGGGCGGTGAGAGAATGTGGACGATCGGAGGCACAAAGTTTGTGTGTAGATACGGGATAGTTGTGTGACGAAGCGATAGTGACGGAGCGAAGAGATGCAGGTATGAGAGTTGAGAGGCGATGGCGAGGAAGAAGTGAGAGATCGGCGAGTAGAGCGAAGATGAACAGGATGGAAGAGATTGTTCTGGGTTAAAACTCGAAGGGAATGAACATCCTCCATATATGCAATCATGCAAATAGAACAGGACAAAAGGTCAAGACAACACCTTCTTTCCGCTAGCCAGACGCAGGTGACATGTGTCACATTATTAGAGGATAAGTTGATATTTGGAACCCAATGGTCAGTCTGACGGAAGAGTCGTTAAGTGAAGGAGGTTCGGTCTTGTGCCAGAACCGTTATTCAGAAAATAACTCTTGGCAGAGTCCAATTTTCCAACAGCAACTAGGGCACAAGCAGGGCGCAAGTAGGGTGTAACTAGGGCACAACGAAGGTGCAACGAGGGCGCAAGTAGGGCGCAAGTCGGGAGTAACTAGGGTGCAAGTAGGACGTAAGTAGAGTGTAACTAGGGTGCAACTAGGGTGCAACTAGGACGTAACTAGGGTGCAAGTAGGGTGTAAGTAGGGTGCAACAAGGATGCAACTAGGGTGCAAGTAGGGCGCAAGTAGGGCGCAACAAGGGCGTAACTAGGGTGCAAGCAGGGCGCAACTAGGGCACAACTAGAACGTGAGTAGGGAACAAGTAGGGCACAAGTAGGGCGCAACTAGGGCACAACTAGGGCGCAACTAGGTTGCAACAGGGCTCACGTATGGTGTAAGTAGGGTGCAAGAAGGGCGTAACAAGGGCGCAACTAGGCCGCAACTAGGGCGTAGCTAGTGCCCAACTGAGATGCAACTAGGACACAACTAGGGTACAACTAGGACGCAAATAGGACGCATCTAGGACGGAAGTAGGGCGCAAGTAGGATACAGTGAGGGTGTAATTAGGGTGCAACTAAGGTGAAACTAGGGTGCAGCTAGTGCTTAACTGAGACGCAACTAGGGTGTAACGAGGATGCAACTAGGGTGCAAATATGGTGCAACTAGGGCGCAACGAGGACGCAACTAGGGCATAGCTAGTGCCCAACTGAGGCGCAACTACGGCGCAACAAGGGCGCAACTAGGACACAAGCAGGACGCAACTAGGGCGCAACTAGAGTAACTAGGGCGCAACTAGGGCATAGATAGTGCCCAACTAAGGGGCAACTAGATCGCAACTAGGGCAAAACTATGGCGCAAATAGGGCACAACTGCGGCGCAACTAGGGCACAAATAGAGTGTAGCTAGTGTCCAACTGAGGCACAACAAGGGCGGAACAAGGATGCAAGTCGGGCGGAACTAGGACGCAATTAGGGAACAACTAGGGCACAACTAGGGCGCAACTAGGGTGCAACTAGGGTGCAATTAGGGCGCAATTAGGGCACAACTAGGGCGTAGCAAGTGCCCAGCTGAAGCGCAATTAGGGTGCAAGTAGAGCGCAACTAGGGCGCAACTAGGACACAAATAGGACGTAACTAGGGTACAACTAGGCCACAACTAGGGCGTAACTAGGACGCAAGTAGGGCACAAGTAGGATGCAAGTAGGGTGCAACTAGGCCGCAACTATAGTGCAACTAGGGCGCAAGTAGAATGCAAGTAGGGCACAGCTAGGGCAGAACTAGGACGTAACTAGGGCGTGACTAGGGTGCAAGTAGGACACAAGAAGGGTGCAACTAGGCCACATCTCAGGTGCAAATAGAGCGGAAGTAGGGTGCAAGTAGGGTGCAACTAGGACGTAACTAGGGTGCAACTAGGGTGCAACTAGGGCGCAACTAGGGTGCAACTAGGGTGTAGCTATTGACACGCAACTAGGACGCAACAAGGGTACAACTAGAGTGTAACTAGGGCGCAACTAGGGCGGAAACAGTGCGCAAGTAGGGTGCAACTAGGGCAAAACTAGGACGCAACTAAGACGCAATTAGGGCATAAGTAGTGCTTAACTGAGGTGCAACTAGGGTGTAACTAGGACGCAACTAGGGTGCAAGTAGAGCCCAAGAAGGGTGCAACTAAGGTGCAACTAGGGCGCAAGAAGGGCGCAACTAGGACATAACTAGGGCGCAACTAGGGCGCAACTAGGGCAAAGCTAGTGCCCAACTGAGGTGCAACTAGGGCGTAACTAGGGCACAACTTAAACGCAACAAGGACGCAAGAAGGATGAAACTAGGGTGCAACTAGGGCGCAACTAGAGCGCAAGTAGGGCGAAAGTAGGGCATAAGTGGGGTTCAACTAGGGCACAACTATGGTGCAACTAGGCTGTAGCTAGTACCCAACTGAGCTACAACAAGATTGCAACTAAGGCGCAAGTAGTTGGCAACTAGTGCGCAAGTAGGGCGCAACTAGGACGCAACAAGGATGCAACTACAGCGTAACAAGGGCCCAAGTAGGGTGCAAGTAGGGTGCAACTAGAGCGCAACTAGGGCACAAGTTGGGCGCAAGTAGGGCGCAAGTATGGCACAACTATGATGCAACTACAACGCAACTAGGGCACAAGTAGGACGCAATTAGGGCGCAACTACGGCCCAACTAGGGCGCAATTAAGGCGCAACAAGGATGCACGTAGGGCACAAGTAGGGCGCAACTAGGGCTCAATTAGGGTGCAACTAGGGTGCACATAGGATGCAAATAGGGCACAACTAGGGCGTAGCTAGTGCCCAACTGAGGGGAACCTAGGGCGCAACTAGGGCACAAGTAGGGCGCAAATAGGGCGCAAGTAGGATGCAATTAGGTCACAACTTGGTTGTAACTACGGCACAACCTGGGGGCAACTAGGGCATAACTAGTGCTTAACTGAGGCGGAACTTGGGTGCAACTAGGGTGCAACTAGGCTGCAAGTAGAGCACAAGTAGAGCGCAATTTTATTACAACTAGGATGGAAGAAGGACGCAACTAGGGTGCAACTAGGGCGCAACTAGGGAGTAGCTAGTGCCCAACTGAGGTGCAACTAGGGCGTAACTAGGGCAAAACTTGGGCTCAACTAGGGCGCAAGTAGGGTGCAACTAGGGTGCGAGTAGGGCGCAACTAGGGCCCAAGTGGGGTGAAAGTAGGGCGTAACTAAGGCGCAACTAGGGTGCAACTATGGCGCAACTAGGGTGTAGCTAGTTTGCAACAAGGACGCAAGTAGGGCACAACTAGGACGCAACTAGGACACAACTAGGGTGCAACTAGGGCGCACGTAGGGTGCAACTAGGGTGCAACTAGGGCGCAACTAGGGCGTAGCTAGTGCCCAACGGAGGCGCAACTAGGGGGTAACTAGGGTGCAAGTAGGGCACAACTGGGGCGCAAGTAGGGCACAATTAGGTCACAACTAGGTCGCAGCTATGGCACAACTAGGGTGCAACTAGGGCGTAGCTAGTGCTTAACTGAGGCACAACTAGGGTACAACTAGGGCGCAACTAGGGCGCAAGTAGAGCACAAATAGGGCACAACTAGGGCGCAACTAGGGTGCAAGTTGGACGCAACTAGGGCACAACTAGTGCGTAACTAGGGCGTAGCTAATGCCCAACTAAGGCACAACTAGGGCGTAACTAGGGCACAACTTGGGTGCAACTAGGGCGCAAGTAGGGTGCAACTAAGGCATAAGTAGGGTGTAACTAGGACGCAAGTAGGGCGAAAGTAAGGTGAAAGTGGGGCGTAACTAGGGTGTAGCTAGGGTGCAACTATAGCGCAACTAAGGTGTAGCTAGTGCCAAACTGAGGGGAAACTAAATTGCAACTAGGGCACAAGTAGGAGGCAACTAGGGTGCAAGAAGGTTGCAACTAGGATGCAACTAGGGTTCAACTAGGGTGTAACTAGGGCGCAAGTAGGACCCAAGTAGGATGCAAGTACGGCGCGACTAGGCCTCAACTAGGGCGCAAGTTGGGTGCAAGTAGGGCGAAAGTAGCGCACAACTAGGGCGCAATAAGGACGCAACTAGGGCGCAACTAGGACGCAAGTAGGGTGCAACTAGGGCGCAACTAGGATGGAACTAGGGTACAACCAGGGCACAAGTAGGGTGCAAGTAGGGCACAAGTAGGGCGCAACCAGGGTGCAACTAGGGCACAAGAAGGGCGCACGTAGGGCACAACCAGGGCGCAACTAGGGCGCAACTAGGACGTAACTAGGGTGTAGGTAGTGCCCAACTGAGGCGCAACTAGGGCGCAAGTTGTGCGCAAGTCGGCCGCATCCAGGGAGAAAGTAGGGTGCAACTAGGGCAAAAGTAGGGCACAACTAGGACGCAACTAGGGTGTAACTAGGGCTCAACTAGGGTGCAACTAGGGCGTAGCTAGGACACAATTTGGGTGCAACTAGGGTGCAACTAGGGTGCAAGTAGGGCGCAACTTGGGTGCAACTAGGGCACAACTAGGGCGCAACTAGGATGCAAGCAGGGCACAAGTAGGGCGCAAGTAGGGTGCAACTTGGGTGTAACTAGGGCGCAACTAGGGCGCAAGTAAGGTGCAAGCCGGGCGCAACTAGGCTGCAGCTAGGGTACGACTAGGGCGCAAGCAGGACACAAGTACAACGCAACTAGTGTGTAACTAGGGTGCAACAAGGGTACAAGTAGGGTGCAAGTAGGCCGTAACTAGGATGTAACTAGGGTGCAACTAGGGCGCAACTAGGGCGTAACTAGGGCGCAACTAGGGCGTATCTCGTGCCCAACTGAAACACAACTAGGACACAACTAGGGTACAACTAGGGCATAAGTAGGGCGTAACTAGGGTGGAAGTAGGGCGTAATAAGGGCACAAATAGGGCGTAACTAGGGCGCAACTAGGGGGCAACTAGGGCATAGTTAGTGCTTAACTGAGGCACAACTAGGGTGCAACAAGGGCACAACTACGGCGCAAGAAGGGCACAACTAGGGCGCAACAGGGCACAAGTAGGGCGCAACTACGGCGCAACTAAAGCGCAGCTAGGGCTCAACTAGGGCGTAGCTAGTGTCCAACTAAGGTGCAACTAGGGCGTAACTAGGGCCCAACTTGGGCGCAACTTGGCCACAAGTAGGGTGCAACTAGGGCACAAGTGGGGCACAACTAGGGCACAAGTAGGGCACAACTAGGGCACAACTAGGGCACAACTAGGGTACAACTAGGGCGCAACAAGGACGTAGCTAGCACCTAACATAGGGGCAACCAGATCACAAGTAGGGCACAAGTAGGGTGCAACTAGGGCGCAAGTAGGGGAAAACTAGGGAGCAACTAGGGCACAACTGGGATGCAACTAGGGCCCAAGTGGGGCGTAACTAGTGCGCAACTAGGGCGCAACTAGGATGCAAGTAGGGTACAACTAGGGTGCAAGTAGGGCGTAAGTAGGTTACAAGTAGGGCACAACTAGGGCGCAACTAGGACAAAACTAGGGTTCAAGTAGGGCGTAAGTAGGGCGCAAGTAGGACACAACTAGGGCGCAACAAGGTCATAATTAGGATCCAAATAGGGCACAAGTAGGGTGCAATTAGGGTGCAATTAGGGTGCAACTAGGGCACAAGCAGGGCACAACTAGGGCGTAACTAGGGTGCAACTAGGGTGCAACTAGGGCGTAGAGAGTGTCCAACTGAGGCACAACTAGGGCACAACTAGGGCGCAAATAAGGTGCAAGTAGGACGCAACAAGGTCACAACTGGAGCACAACTAGGGAACAACTAGGGTGCAAGTTGGGCACAAGTAGGGCGCAAGTAGGGTACAACTATGGCACAACTAGGGCACAAGTGAGGCGCAAGTAGCGCGCAAATAGGGCACAATTAGGGTATAACTAGGATGGTACTAGGGCGCAAGTAGGGCGCAAGAAGGAAGCAAGTAGGGCACAGCTAGGGTCAGTTGCATGTATTACACTTATCAACACCACTCACCAATGATCCACAGATGAACAGCCCCCACACACACATAAACGAGTTAGCCACACATGTCCATGCCATAATAGACTATGACACATGAGCAGAGGAGGACCACATTCACGTAAATCAAGAGCATCAAGAGCACACAGCATGCAAATAGCATGCACGACCGCCATGAACATGCCAATGCTGAGTGCCACGGTGAGAAAGTCCACACATTGCTGGCCATTATCAACCCAGACAACCTGAAATTCTCCAGCAGCAATGCGCTTGTGCACGAAATGATGCTCAATGTTGGTGTAATTTGTCGCAAAAATGATGCATGCATCATGCTCAGTGGTTGCCTTCGTGCTTTGATTGTCGTAGCGCAGGGTGATGCAGTGGATGGGGAAATGCAATTGCTACAGCAAGCGGGACAGCCAGATTCTCTCACACAAACCTGCATTGAGAGCCCCGTAGTCAGCCTCACTCGAGCTACGTGCAACACACCCCTGTTTTTCACTCTCCCAAGAGATAACAGTCCCACCAAAAGCAAAGGTATAACCTGTGATGTTGCATGGGTTTCTATCATGTACTCAATTACAGTCTGTGTAGCTGTCGACAACCACAAAGGGCTACGCAAGATAGCACAGTCCTATACATGTTATAGAGAGCTTGTTGTGGACTACACACTGGGCATCCTTCAGGTGTCTTTGATGGGGTTGCTCCAAGAACTGGGCCGGAAGTTGACCAAGAAGGCCACATCTGCCCAAGTGGTAGTGGCAAGGTGCATGAGTGATCTAATCACACTTAGGTAACGGGCGACATCGACTGGCTATTCCAGTTGCGGTGGATCCGGAGACTTTAGAAGGCGTTGACCTGGTGGCGTCATCGGTGTGGAAGTAGTGGGCACGTCATCCAGCAAGGACACAAAGAGCTCATCCAGACTATGGACATAGGCGACATGATGCACGCGCAGAGTACGATGATGATGACTACGCTCTAGTTCCATCTGAAGGAGCACTCAAGCTGGGCCTAGATACTTCATCTTGTATGTAGACTACAGAAGGGACTTCACTGACAAAACAGCCCATGTTGTGGGGGAGGCAATGGGCACATCATTGACATAGACCAGAATGGCTACAAAGGGCTCAGAGGGAGCGCTCAAGAAGAGCGCATGATCTGTGTCGTGCTTGTAAGCATAGGTGTCATATTTGTAAGCATGGAAGTCATGCTTACAAGCATAGGCATCATGCTTGTAGTCATAAGCATCATGCTTGCAAGCACCAGCATCATGCTTATAAGGATAGGCGTCATGCCACGCTACAAAAAAAAACCATCTCCCTCAAGAGTGGAGGAGATTTCTATGTTTTAGCAATGACTACTTGAGACCGTATAATGCCTTGCAAAATCTCCAGACCATGTTTGTGTCATCAATGAAACCCGGTGGTTATACCATGTAGATCTCCTTGTTGAGATGTCCATGCAAGAATGTGTTAGTGGCGTCCATCTGCTCCAGCTCTCAGTCATGTTGTGCACCCGTACTCAACAGAGCGCGAGCAGTGATACACCATCCAACTAGCGTGAACATCTCATCGATGTCAAATCGAAGAACTTGAGGGAGCCTTTTTGTAGTAATTTGGGCCTTGCATTGGTCAACCTTGTCACTCGATTCCAGCTTCAGACAAAGAACCCAACAAGTTGAGATAGTCTTATGGCTTGCTTGGAGGTCAACAAGCTTAAAGACATCGCTTTCCTGCATCATAAGGTTTCTCACATCCTCCTACATTGCCTTTTTCTAGATATTGACATTAATCGCTTCACGAGCTGTAAAATTATGGTATGCTCTGGAGGAAGTGTTGAGATTCCACTTGCTATAAAGCATGCAAAGACAAAGCCAACGATTGAAACCTCAAGGACACTGTGGAACATGTGGGCAACAAGTGCGTGTTCCAGAGCCGAGTTGGGGTGAACGATATAGACAACAATGCCGAGTGCATTGAGGCCAGTGGGTCTTGCAGATGGTCTGGCCGTGGAGGATGATGCACTGGTCTTGTATGATGTTGTGAGGGCTGAGAGGACTGGGTGACCAACCGTTGGGGGAGGGAGCAAAGTCTCCCTCCGTGTGTGTATAGCTCAGGGCCTATAGCAGGGGCATGGGACTTAGGAAGGGGCTCTAAAATTGAGGTAGGTGGAGTGGTAGGTGGCTCACAAGTTGGAGGCAAACCGAGGAGAGAGTGCCATGAGGCCTGCACCTGGACACTGACAGGTGTGGTCGCTGACTCGCAGGCTGCTGGGGACGCAAATACTAGTGGCGATTCAGAAACAAAAGTGAATGCAGAGCTAGAAAAGCTTTGTGAATCACTGTCTGCGGGAGCGGTCGACGATGATTCTGAGGAGGACTGTGAATCATCCATGTCAGTGGCGCGTGTGGATGGAGGGATACCTCTGAGATGAGAGGCAAAAGCAGACCCACCCTTCCAAGCCAACAGAGCGAGGACAAAGAGGAGGACAGAGTGACGTGGGACAAGTTACAAGGAATGAAATCCTCAAAGAAGAGGACGTCATGGGACTCAATGCCATGGCAGTGATCAGTGTCCCAGAAGCGCCAAGCCTTGGAAAGGACAGAGATGCCAAGGAAGGTGCAGAGAAAAGCACGAGGACTAATCTTGTTATCGAGAAGATGATCCAGCAGGCACACAACAGTGACACAATCCCAGACATGAGCAAGACGTAAATCAACGCCGTAACACAACCAATGCTTGAAGGGAGTGACATGACCAGGGAGAGGACCATGAGGAACACAATTCCAGATCCAGGTCATGTAATACATGGCTTTAATGGAGAAGAGGAGGAGCAGTTCCAAAGCAGTGAATAGCATACAGATGCCATCAGCCAGGGTGTGTTGCCAGCATTCAGAAACACCATTATGTTGGGGTTTGAAAGGAGTCAAAGGCTCGATATAGACACCCTGAGAGGACAAGAAGTAGACAGTGAGCCCCATGATCTTACCGTCATGGTCACCACGAAACACCGAAGATGGCGATCGCAGGTTAGTTCAGCCTGAGGAAGCTAGGACTCAAGCGTGGAATAGATGTCAGTTTTTTGCAGAAGTGCAGAGACCCAAGGCTTGTAAGAGTAGTTGTAAATGAGGCAAAGGACGTGGCCACCAACTCCCTCCAAGGTTTCATGAGCAAGTGGCCCTATGGCGTTTGCATGCCAGAGGACAAGGGGATGATGAGTGCGAGTATCAGAGGTGGAAAAGGGGGACCAATGAATTTTGTCCTAAGCGTAGTCAAGACAGGAAGCGGCACAAGGAACAGGAAAAGTAGAGGCGTCCAGGCCATGAGCGGGCTGGTGGCAGCGCAGGCTTTCAATGGCAGCAAAGCGAATGTGGCAGAGACGTCGGTGCAAGGTCTCTATGTGATCCGGGGAGATGGTGCAAGCGGCATGGACAAGCACAGCTGTGGTAGGGGCAGATGCGAAGGAGGGGACATAGAATAGACGGTCACAGTGTGTACCGCAGAGCAAGACGCGGCCAGTGGTACGAAGCGACATAGATGCAATGCTGCGGCTAGAAGAAAATTCCATGCCTTGGTCATCTAGAGTTGTAACAGAGAGCAGAGTAGGCTCAAGGGAGGGCATGTACAGCACATTGTGCAGGAACAACTTTTCTCCAGGCCCAACAGAATGAAAATCACCAACGTCCTCTGTAGGAAGTACTTGGTCAAGCCAGTACAGATAAAGGGATCAAAGCACACGAGACCCAGAGAGAAAAATGAGGAGCAAGAAGACATCAGGTGATGGGTGGCCCCGGAACCAAGTTTCCAGAAGCCTCTTGAGAAGTACTCAGAGGAAGGAACATGGCTGACGCCAATAAGAGCAGAACACAGCAAGAGCTGCTGGCCACAAGGAGCAAGGAAATGAGGTAAGTGAACAGACTACTGATTTTCAATCCATGGAACATCAACAGGAACGTGTGATGACGACTCCCAACGATGGGCGACGGTGCAGGCATTCTGGTAGTACCCATACTGGGGGAGATTAGGGACCGATTGGGGGGCGTAGAAGGAAGGTATTGCAATTTCTAGAGGCCAGCCCCCAGGGGCAAGGCGACGGGAGAGGCGCCATGATGGTGTTGTAGGCAGTGGCATTATTGGACGTGGGCGGAATGCGACTGGAAGGGACAGTTGAGGTAGAGGGACAAGAACCGTTGCCACCACCCCCACTAGAGCATGATGTGTGCGCTCTACTGGTGTGCTCACATTGTAGATGCAAGATCAGAATCATCAGGGGGAGAGGGGCCAAAAGCCCCATACCGTCACAGTTGTGGTACATGACCGTGAGGAGGATGAAGATGAGTTGTTGGAGCCCCTCCCTTTTCCATGCCCATCTTGTCCATCACCCAACCCCTTATTTGAAGAGTTGCATTTCCCTTTCCCACAACCTCGGCCAGCACCCTTAGTCACCAGGGAGGAGGCAGATGTGGAGGATGAGGAGGAAGAGGAAGCAAAGGAGAAAGCGGTTTTATATGAGAGCACATTAGTAGCTACAGTGACAGCAGGACGGTGAATGCGCTTGTTCTACAAAGAGCTCCACCAGACAGTGAGGCGCTCCACTGTGAACTCTTAGAGAGCACCAACACCATGATGGACGTCCGTAGGTAATGAATCTGCACTGAGGTACTTGTGCTCAAAGCATATCACCGCTCTAACGATGTCAAAGTGCTTGGGAATGAGGTTATTGATGATGGAAAGGACTGCTGGGAGCTGGCCTGGAGGTTTCTTGCCGGGATCGCGTAACAGACGGAGATTGTGAGCACGGTAGGCATTAGGTGTCTCATTAGTACCCATAAAAAGTGTGTGAAACTGAATGGTGAGGATGCTCTATGCTACACGGCCTGTCACTATGGTGTGGCGCTTGATGAGAGCGTATACAGCAGCTGAATCAGCAGGCATGCGGCTTGTGGTGTGAGCATTATAGGATCCTATCTCATTGGTGAGAACACCGGGTCCTCTACGAGTGAGGGCACGCACAGCTGAAGCTGCCACTGACTCGACAGGGACAAAGGGAGGATTGGCTGAGGAGTTAGGCTCATGGTTACATTCCCAGAGCTGATCTTCCTGAGCCCATGCGTTGAAACGGATTTCACAAGATGAGAAGGTGATATTAGAATTGAAGTGGGATGGTGACGTGTCCAAGTCACTTTGGTGCTATAGAGGCAATACGTAAGCTTTGACTGCGGATTTTCCAGCTGCGACGGCGACTGTGAGGGGGTCATACTTCATGGTCTGAGTGGTGGTGGATGTGGATGCAGTGCAATGGAGAATGTTTCAGCGATGTCGGCAGCAATGGAAATCAAGGGAATGACATGCTGTGTGTGCTGGAGACGGTGAAGAACCACGTTCGCTAAGTGATTTTCAAAGGTATTTTGATTGCCTTGCTCATGACGCAGCCTCTCTTCCAGTGTGTGTTAGGCAGTGAGTGCAGCCTAGAGAGCGGGACTCTTGCATTGCAACTCTACTTGTAAAGCAATATTTTGCTCATCATCAATCGGCATGGTATAAGCAATGGCACTTCGACGTTTCTTTGGTAAAGTTTCCCGTGCCCCAGTGGGCATGGAATTTATGAGGAGTGTCTCAGCTCAAAGCTTGTGCTACAAGGCAACGAACCTGAATGTACAAACACGCCAACACAAAGCCAAGAAATAGAGGCGGGGGGGGGGGGGNAAAGAGAGAGAGAGAGAGAGAGAGAGAGAGAGAGGGAGGGGGGAGAGAGAGAGAGAGAGAGAGAGAGAGAGAGATAGAGAGAGAGCAAAGAGAGGTACAAAGCTCACCAAGCCAAGCGGCAAAGTGAGAACGAAGTGCAGCTGCGGTAGATGCCGCAATGACATTCCCAGTAGATGATGCTGACACAAGAAGGCAGGCGGTCCAAGCCAAAACAACAGCTGTAAGATTAGAAACAGCTATTGTGGGGATGAGCATAATAATGTTAGAATTGACACCAGACTCCGATGGAGTAGAGGAAGCTATTGATGTTGAGGTGTGGATAAGGGACACAATACTGGAGAGGGCAGTAGCTGAGGCTGCTGTCACTACTGCTACTGTGTCTGCTACAATAGCAACCTGGATAACGATTTTGACTGTCGCTGCGCCAAGGGGCCTCTGATCAACTATGGCTATTGTGTAAATCTCAACACCTCTTCCTGCAGCTGTGCTAGAAGGTGCACAAGCAGCACATACAGTGGCAGAAAATGTGGAGGCCGCAGCTGCACTGGAAACTAGTGCTGCCTCCAGAATAGAAAGAATGTCACATGGTACTGATGAAGCTCAATTTCAGCCAGAGACAACTGGGGAAGAAGGGAAGTGGTGAGCAGATGGTTTATGATTGGTTGCTGCGGCTGCATGTGCCTCACCACCAAGGTCAACACGCTGACCCTGCAGATGCGTCCTATGGGAAACAGGTGAGCTAAAAGGAGATTAGAGAGTTTGCTGGTCCCGTGAAGGCACCGTATCTGGAACATTTTGCACGGTTGGGGAATCTTTGAAGGCCAACTGATAATGTGCAGCGTACCTGGCAACTTCCTCCCGCTTGTACTATTTGGTTGGGCTGTAGGCTTCACCAGGGTGGTAACCACAGTCTCGGCAACAAACTCGCAACCACTGCTCCTGCTCTACTCTTGATGTAGTATGATACCCCTCCTTTGATGTGCGCATGCTCACAAGAAAAAAATGGCGATGTAGGAACCGGCTTGGTATCTGATGACGACGCAAGGTCGATAACGATTCATATGCCTCTTGGGGCAATTCGTCAATGCTGCGGCTGTAGCCATTGCACAAGGCGTGTTGTCTGCTGCTGCTGCTGCTGCTGCTGCTGTTCTCAAGAGCACAATGGTGGCCACAGCCCACGCATGTGTGCGGATGCCCGTAACAGACTGCTGTTGTGGCTAATGCACCAGACGCATGTGCTGATGCTGTTGCTACTGTTGTTGAAAGCACGATGGTGGCGGCAGTCCACACACACGTGTGAAAGTACGTAACCGGCTGCTGCTGTGGCCAACGAGCCAGGCGCGTCTGCTCCTGCTACTACTACTGCTTCTGTTGAGAGCACAGTGGTGGTAACAGCTCGTGCTCTTGTGTGGATACACGTAATAGGTCACTGTTTCGCCAACATCTCCGACCAGCGTGAGGGTAGGCACATGCCAATGTGTGGGAAGTTCCTGCAAACAAGGCTGATTGTGCGGAAGCACCTAAAAGTTGACTGCTCATGCTCCAATACACATCAGTCCCACGCCAAAGTTAGGGTATCCACGCCAGTGTGAGAGCAGATATCCCCACGGGAGAACGAGTGTGGCTGCCGACGCTGCCTGAGTATATGCTAGGGCAGTCAATGATGGGGACTGGTCTGTTGTTTTCGAATCAGCAGTTGGGTCTGCCCCACAAGCCCAAAGATACAGCCGGGGTTGTGGATGCACGGGCGGTCAAAGCAGTGGCACATGCCAGAGCGTATGAGTGATCGATGTTATGGAGTCTTGACAGCCACCAAGCTATGGAGCTTGAGTGCATAGCTGCTTAGAAAGAGACTACAGCAGTGGCTTTCTTGACTATCCGGATGGACAAGAGCTTGGAGTTTCGAGGTTAGGTCAGAAAATACCAAAGAGATGGTGGTGAGAGCACAATGCGATGTATATGCGAACGGTGAGCTGCATGCTGATTGCTGTTGTAGGTACCACAGTTGTGGCTGTATCACTCGCTGTTGAGTCACGGACGCACCACGATCACGGGCCCGGTCCAGGACGGACTGCAAAGGGAGGATATCTCCTTCCATAGCGGGAGGCGCTGGCCTCCACACTCTGATACAAGCATGCAACAACAATTGCTAGAATACATGGTGTGATACACGAGAGGTGAATGCCACGTGCACAACCGTAGAAGGGAGCAAGTGAGGTTTGGTACTTAGGCAAAACCCAACAAGAAACAAGAAGTATTGCAAGTAACGGGACAACGAGGTGATAGATGTTGGTTGACCAGGCCACCCACGTAAGGGATTCTACGTGGGGCCCGGTCGCCACCTAGGGATCAAACCAAACCAGTAAGCGAGCAAGCTTCCGGTGGTTTCTCACACACCGGGACTACCTCGTTGTGTGGTCCCGATGGATCAGCAACATAGTACCACCTGTTTGGCACATGCATGAATAAATCATCATCAACCACATTGACACAAGCAAATGAAGATACATGCCCACCCTTTGCTACAATTGCTCCATGTCATGCTTGTCAGAAACCGGGGTGCGGTTCCAACATGGCCTGACAGGTCTTCAGTGCTCACGGCTAGGTTTGTGCGGGATCTGAGTCTAAACGTGAGCTTTCTGGTCGCCTCACGCTATGTTTTTGACGGTTGAAGTCAAATGTGAGATAGTCACTTTTGCGAAGGGAATAACACGATTTTGCATTTGGTTTCTGAACATGGCCATGATCTGAACATTTACAGGGCTATTCATGAGCTCTCCAACGTACCAAACCCTGTGCGACTCGGATCACCATAGCTCCCGCTACGTCAGCTGAAGCGCAGCACCCCAAACCAGCCGCTAAGTCGGCGGCACGCACCACGTCGCCCGCCAAGGCGCCCTCACACATCAAGGACCCATCAAAACGCCATTCTGGAGGCGCAGATGTCCCTAAGTGTAGCGCCGGTGCCCCTCGCGCGTTTGGGGTCTGTTTTGATGATTTAATCATCGTGTTTGGTCGTAGGGATTGATGTGGTTTGAAACCTGTTCAAGGACCAAGTCCCCAAGTAACAAACTGTACTACTGAGTTTCGGACTCCGAGCCAGGATTTTGGCGAAGTCCCTCAGTAACAAACTGCAATCCTGAAATCCGGCGGATCATCCACCGGACGCCTTGGCAGATCTTCCGGAGCAAAATCCCCAGATGGCATTTTGTTACTCGGTCCGGTCAATTATTCACCGGCAGTCAAAACGCGGTCAGCTCACAGGGTCGCCGCGCACACTCCAACTTTGGATGCCCATATCTCCCTCGTTACTCATCCGATTCCAATGAAGCAACTTCCACTGGATTTAGAGACTAGTCAACTTTTAGGGTCAATCCTCCACTTTATGATCCAAGAAATCCTTCAGTCGCCAGATCTAACGACGAGGAGTTTCCTCTCTCTGGCGGCTTGTCGGTGCCTCCCATCGCCGCACTTGGACATGCAGAGGGGCAATCTTCAACATTCTCCCCCTTACACCTGCCATGCCCGCTACTCCTTCTTGCTCTCACTCATCTTCCTCTACGCTCTCCAGCCCATCATAGCTTGTCATCCCAAGTCCGGCCACGCTCAATGCGTGCTGGTCCACAGGTTGTGCTTTGGTCAAGCAATCCGCAAGCATGTTGTGTGTGCTGTAGTGCTGCAGTACCACCTGTCCCTTTTCAACCATGTCCCATGCGTAGTGATAACGCACATCGATGTGCTTTGTCCTCCTGTGCTGAGTCGGGTTGTTGGTCAACGAGATTGAGCTGGTGTTGTCCTCTTGCACCACCGTGGGCTCCTGCTACGGCACGCCCAGCTCCCCCAGCAACCTGCAGAGCCACACCGCCTCCTTGACCGCCTCGGCCAACGCGATTTACTCTGCTTCCATTGTGGAGGTGGCGACGCAGTCTTCCTTCCTGTTACACCACGAGAGAGCTGCACCAGCAAGGAAGAACACGTAGTCGAATGTGGACTTCCGCTTGTCCACATCACCAGCGTAGTCTGCATCCATATAGCAGACCAGACTCAAAGGGTCCGTCCATCCCTTGCCGTCGAACCTCAAGCGCGCATGCTGCATCGCTCACAGGTAAAGGAGGATGCGCTTGACCGCCTGCCAGTGTAGTGGCCCTGGATCGGCCACGTCCCTGCTCACTTGGCCGACCACGTAGGCAAGGTCCGGTCGAGTCACCACCATGGCATACATGAGGCTGCCCACCACCGATTGGTAGGGCACCCCTGCCATATCCTCCCACAATTTTTTTGTTTGCGGCACCATTGCCTCACTCAGTTCACAAGACGTTGAGACCGGACTGGCAACTGCTTTGCAATCCTCCATGCCGTACCGCTTCAGCACCTCGGCCGCGTATTTGGCCTGTCCCAGCTCAAGTGTGCGCGCCCTCTGGTTCCGCATGATGCTCACCCCGAGGTAGTACTCAAGCTCCCCCATTTCCGACATCCGGAATCTGCTGCTCAGCTGCTCTTTCAGCCGCTGTAGGCTCGGCAGATCCGTCGAGCACAAAATCAGGTTGTCCACGGAGAGTGCAACGATCTAATGGAGCTGTTTGTCGTGCCGCATGCTCATGTTGTGATCCACTTCATAGTGCTTGAAGCCGAGTTGTGCCATGAAGCTGTCCAACTGTTGGTACCAGCATCTGGGCGATTGTTTTAGCCCGTACAAGGACTTCTGCAGCTTACACACCTTGCCCTCCGGCGCCTCCACCCCCTCAGGCACCTCCATATAGATCTCTTTGTCGATGATGCCATTGAGGAAGGCCGTCTTTACGTCCATTTGGTGGAGCTCCATGTCCTTCGCGGCCGCCACCGCAAGGATCGTCCGGATGCTTGTGAACTTGGCGACAGGAGCAAGCGTCTCATCGTAGTGTTTTCCTTTACGCTGGTCCCATCCCTTTGCCACCATCCGTGCCTTGTATTTTTCAACCACACCTTCTTTTATGAACTTGGCCTTAAAGACCCACTTTGAGCCGATGACCTTGGCATCTTTCAGCCTGTCAACCAACTCCCATGTGTCGTTTTCCTTGATGGACGCGAGCTCCGATTTGATGGCTGCATCCCATTGATCCCCTTGGGTCCGTGCAAGCACCTCTTGCATAGTTTTTGGCTCCATTGATGTAGCCAGCATGCACCACGTCATGCCGATCCATCGACCGGTGCTTGCGTCGAAGCGCTTTCCTGCTTTTCGCTACCTCCCACTGCGGCGCTGTAGTTTTGGTGGTGCATCGTCGCTGTGCTACGATCCCTCCGACTCAGCACGCTCAGGTGAATCATCCACCAGACAACTCCCCAAGGATCTCTCTTGCTTGGGCAAATAACAACCCAAACGACCGGCGCATCCAGTGGATTTTCCAACGACGCCACATGCACACTCTGTCAGGAGTGCGCGCCTTGGCATCCTCTGTGCCTCATCCGCCGGATCCTTCCGGTGGATCTCCTCATTAGTTTGATCGTCATCAGAGTCCTCCGTGTTGGCTACCACCGCTGGTGCACCTTTGCGCTCTGATGCCGCATCCTCAACGTCAGCGTCTGCCAGCTCCTTCTTGTAATCAAGGAGCAGGAACCACTCCCACGTCTTTGGAGATTCCACTACGCCCACATCGTTGCTACTGATATAGGTCTGCTGTTCGTCAAAATTGACGTCTCGGCTGCGGATTACCTCCTCCTTGCGCATGTCGTAGAGCCGATACGCCTTATGCGCGCTCTTATAGCCAAGGAAGAGATACAACTTTACCCGCGGCTCCGGCTTGTTGTCGCGCCTCTGCCAAGCCTGAACCACCGCATGCGCCTTGCACCCGAACACTTTCAGGTGTGCCACACATGGCTTGCGCCCGCTCCAAACCTCCTGCGGCATCTTCTAACTGCTCCTCCCCTTCAACTCCGCTGTAGGAGTGATGTTGATGGTGTACCTTGCCGTACGCACAGCTTCTGCCCAGAAGCTTTACCTCAATTATGCATCCACCAACATCGTCCGTACCATGTTCAGCAGCATCTGGTTCGCCCGCTTTGCCAAGCCATTTGACTTGGGCCAATACGGCACAGTTTGTTCCCATTTTATGCCCTGATACTTCATCCACCCACTACAGCCCATGTACTCTCCACCATTGTCGCTGCGTAGCGCTCTGACCATCCGGTCAGTCTGCCTCTCCACCGCGGCGACATACTCCTTCAGCCGGTCCAGAACCTCGCTTTTCCCCTTCATGAAGTACGCGTAGATTTTTCTGTTGCAGTCATCAATGAAGGTGATGAAGAAATGTGCGCCGCTCTTTGACGCCGTCTTGAATGGTCCGCACACGTCGTTGTGCACGATCTCTAGCATGTCCGAGGCGCGATTCACGTTCTCATTGAACGGTTTGCACCACGCCTTGTCCAAAATGCAAGGCTCACACTTTTTGTGCTTTGCTGCATTATCGCCTCTTCCACACCGTCGATGACGAGGCCACGTATCAGCTCACACTTTGCCATCTCCTTCATGACTGCGGGTGAGGAATGTACCAGTCATCGGTGCCTGAGCTCCAGATCAGCTCTCCCTCCTTTGGCTAGGTTGACGGTGCGTTCCTGCAAGTCTCTTGAGTCTTTCGCCGCGGGGATCACCTTGGTCTCCATGAGGCCTCCCTCGCGCTTAGCCTCCAGCACGGGCTCGCTGCCACCGTCCTTCTGCACGACTGCCCCTCTTCTCCTAAAGAGCACCTCGTACCCCTTGTTAGTCAGGCAGCTGACACTTAGAATGTCGACCAAGCCGGGTATGTGCTGTACGCCCTTGATGACGTGTTGCACCCGCTTTCTGCCAACCACCACCTCCAGGTCCACGTCTCCTTGGCCAGCCGCCGGCTCGACCTTGTCGTTCGTGACCACTATGGATTTGTTGGACTTGGTGTAGTTGATGAACGTGACCTTCTCGACCTGGGTATGCTCCTCCGCTCCGAAGTCAAGGCATTGCCGGTTGGCCTTCTTGAGGTAGTGGTTTTTAGTGCCGTTGAGGAGAGCCTTCTTGCCTTTGGCATCCTTGCCGCAAGTCTTTGCCTCCTCGGAGCACTCACGAGCCCTGTGGCCCTCCTTGCCGTAGTTTCGGCACGCACCCTTCTTGGAGCCCTTCTTGCCACCGCCATGTAAGCCACCTCCTTTGGCCCCGCTTCCGCCGCCATGTGTTTCATTGACGAGGGCCGATGAGGACAACAAGGACTCCCCGCAGCTCCGTCATTGCGCCTCGTTGTGGATGTACTCTGAGACTGCGGCATAGGTGAGCTTTTCCTCTGCCCATCCTCCCAAGACTGTTATGAGAGGGCTCCGACTGTCAGGAAGGACCATGAGGAGGGCCATCGCATGTAGCTACGTGTCGATCTTCCACCCCACGTTATTGCACTATGAGGAGAGCGACTCGATATGCTGCATGGCGGTGATGAAATCATCTCCCTCCTCTATTCTCAGCGTTAGGAGTCGCTTCATTGCAAAGATTTTTTTCCCCAACGACTTGGATTGATTGATGGCAAAGAGTTTTTGCCAAGCCTCGGCTGCCAGCTTGCAGCCCTGGAAGTAGCCCCACTACGACTCGGCCATCCCGGACACCAGCAGCATGAGCGCCTCCGTGTTCTTCTTTGCAAAGGCTGCTTCTGCGCTTCCGTCACCGTCACTTTGTCGAGGACTTTCGTTCCCTTCATGACCTCCAGTAGCCCCTTATGCGCGAGGTGAAGCTCAAAGTGCCACCTCCATAGCCCGTAGCCAGGACCACTTGCATACTTCTGGATGGGTTGCGTCTCCTTTTGTGCCATTTGCCCATTCTTCAACTCCAGGACCTCACAAATTTACGGCGATGTTGTCCCCGACAACGATCCCGTCCGCCGCGAAAAACTGTGAGCGATTGTAGACCGGTCAGGTATGTGGACCCATAACCCTTTGTCAGAAACCGGGGTGCGGTTCCAACGTGGCCCAACGGGTCTTCAGTGCTCGCGGCTAAGTTTGTGCGGGTTCTGAGTCGAAGCGTGAGCTTTCTGGTCGCCTCATGCTATGTTTTTGGTAGTTGAAGACAAATGTGAGACATTCACTTTTGCGAAGGGAAGAACGTGATTTTGTATTTGGTTTTTCAACATGGACATGATTTAAACATTTGTAGGGCTTGTCATGAGCTCTCCAACGCACCAAACCGTGCACAATTTGGACCACTGTAGCTCCCGCTACGTCAGTCAAAGCGTAGCACCCCAAACCAGCCGCTCAGTCGGTGGCGCGCACCACGTCGCCCGCCGAGGCGCCCTCACACATCAAGGACCCATTAAAAGGCCATTTCGGAGGCGCAGATGTCCCTACGTGTAGCGATGATGCCCCTAACGCGTTTGGGGTTTGTTTCGATGAGTTAATCATCTTGTTTGGTAATGGGGATTGATGTGGTTCAACACCTTTTCGCGGACCTGCAGTCAAAATTTTGGTTCTGAAATTTGGTTGGAAATGATGTGGTTCAAAACCTGTTCGCGCATCTGAGTAACAAACTGTACTACTGAGTTTCAGACACCGAGCCAGGATTTTGGCCACGTCCCTCTGTAACAAAATGCACTCATGCAATCCGGCGGATCATCCACCGGATGCCTCGATAGATCTTCCGGAGCAAAATCCGCAGATGGCATTTTGTTCCTTGTTCCGGTCAAGTATTCACTGGCAGTCGAACCGCTACCAGCTCCCAGAGTCACCGCGCACACCCCAACTTTGGAAGCCCATATCTCCCTCGTTACGAGTCCAATTCCGGTGAAACAACTTCCACCGGATTTAGCAACTCGTCAAATCTCATGGGCAATCCTCCATTTTAGGATCCAAGCAATCCTCAAGTCGCCAGATCCAACAACAGGGAATTTCCTCTCTCTGGCGGCTCCGAGATGCCTCCCGTTGCCGCACTTGGGCATGCAGAGGGGCAATCTTTAACAATGCTAAGAAGAGACAAGTATGTTAAGCTGATTACGAGAATCAAGCTCTCAAGTACATTCAGAATGGATGATGTTGGCGCCACACTTGTACTCAACTCGGACTCCAGCAGTACATCATCCATCATGTCCACACGTGTGTTGCATCGAAGAGCTTTGATTCAGGCCAATCACTTACAGTGATAATGTGTATGTTTGAACAGATTCAAGAGGTCACTTGCGTGTGTTACTCCTATTAACACCACCACCTAGGAGAGTAACTACAAACATAAGTCATGTACGAACCCCACACTGAAAACAACTCACACACCAATCTTGTAGCAAACGGACGGGAACCTTGGCCAACTGGGCCAAAACCGCGGTGATTGAGGGTCTCCGACCCTCAACCCATCCCATTTGTTTCCCCACAGGTCATGAACTTTTCAAGCCATGTGGCAGATTAGCACTTCAAACGTGGCACAGAAGATTATCGACAAACCCAGAAAAGGACTATAAAATGTCATGATGATGCCGCATGCCATGCGGCACCGACACATTATGCAATTTCTTTCGCTCACCATCGATCAACCGAATGTTCCGTGGCATTTTTTCCATGCTTGATCCGTGGCACACGCCACAATCAAGCATGGATAAAGCGGTTTTTTGTTCGAGGAGGTTGGGTGTATGGTTTCTTTTTCTGCGCATGGTTGGGAAATGTTTTTCTTTCAGGGCTGGAAAGATAGGTGTTTACTCCGCGTGAGGTGGGTGGATGAGAGTCACACTTAGATTTTTACAGGTATCTGAGCTAATTCACCCTAGAATCATGGGAGTGACCATATATCCATAGCATTCTTGATAACTATTGACATATCCATGTTTCGCACATGGACCATGCCATATTCAAAATTGAGTTTTTTTTTTCTTTTAAATAACGCTACATCTTGCGAGCATGCAAAAAAAACATGCTATATCCTAGACACGAAATTTCGACATCGCATGCCATCCAACGACAGCATGTTGTCGTTGTCTGACATGAAGAAAACTCACAAACCCCTTTATAGAGGGATTTGTGACTTTACTCACAAAGGTTTGCGAGGGTTTTGAGTGGGGGTCCGAAAAACCCCATGCGTGAAAAGAGAACCTGCTTGACCCCGCTGCAGCGTGGCCGTGCGCAAAAAGAAAACCTTCAAACCCCTAGTATAACTTGGGGTATGGTTTGAAAGCGGTTTGCATATATTGAAATGGGATTTTTTCTTGAAAAAAAAACAAAACACATTTTTGTTTGATCGTGATTGCGAAATTAGATTTTTTTGACTTGCAAACCCCCATTAGCAGATGTAGGTTTTCATGTTTGCACGGGCTCCTCCCACACAGACATAAAAAACCCTAAATCCGTGAATGGGGGTGTGCGAGTCCCAAAAAAGGCTTAGTGCTCGATCATGGTTCTTGCGACGGCATGGGTGACACATCATCCCTTTCGCTTTGCTTCAGGGGCGACTTGCATCGCCAATTGGGCATGGCCATGAATTTGGAGATGGTGTTGTTTTTGTTTGGGCAAACTTCTGCAAGATGGCATTTTGACCAGCCGCCACAATATTCGGTGATGTTGAGGACAGGCATGCTTGGAAAACTCTTGTTAAAAAAGAAAAGACATTGCGATGTTTGTGACGGCGAGCGATGACCGCCCATTTCATCCGCCGGTCCCTCTGGTCACTAGATCAATTCGACAAGACGTGAAAGCCTTATGGTGTAGGCTGCCCTGATGGCTGAGAAGATATGTGGAAGCTTCCTAGCGACACGGCAGCCGACTAGGTGTCAGTGCCAGGTTAGACGGTGACAACAGTCACAAGTCGTGCACACAACGGCAAGGGTCTGGCTAGGAGACACAAGGCAAATTGTCACAATGCTTCAATAGCATTTGCAGAGAGAAATGACAAATGACAGGTCCATGGCATAAGTACCTGCCGCGGCGCACGGCGGGTGTCGCACGCGGCAGTGCAAGATCGGTCCTAAACCCGGCCCAAAACCACTTTTTTGACCGTAACTCTGCGGAGACATGTCAGAATGCTATGCTCTCTTAACCTAGACGTGCAGGATCAAACTTCAGACGCTACGACTGGTCACATGCATGCATCTGGCATCAAACTCTGAACACACAATGCAAAAACATGCAAATCGGAACCATGGCCAGTCCACCGATAAACTCCTACGTGCTGCAGAAAAACTACAGGAGGTCTCAGGTAGCGTCCAGAACTTTAGAACGGTCATCGGTCACCTCAAAGCTGGTATCCCGCCACCAGATGATGCCCTGATACCGCCAAGATACGCATCAGGGATCTGCACGAGTATGGACACGGCCGAGTGGTCACAGTAAACTGTATAGGTCGACAGGAACGTCACAAATCACAGCACTCCCCCATGACCTGATGGTACATATGTCCATAAACGTGCAACACTGAGACGAGTACAACAAGTGCAACGACAAATGTGACATGGACACAGACACACTCCACACTCAACCACTCTCAGGCAAGGGGCGAAGTCCAAGAGAACGAATGGCCATCAGGAACTTTCCGCATGCTAGTGCCTTCGTCAAGAAGTCAGCACACATCCTATCAGTGCGAACCCAAATGATGGAGATCACGTGTCGCTCCACCAGATCACACACAAAGTGATGCTCAGCCATTATTTGCTTCGTGCGAGCATGAAAGACACCAGAGTTCCCCGCCATGGCAAGAGCACTCTGGTTGTCACAATGAATCACAATGGCGGGTACTAACTGGCCCAACTCAAGGAACAGGCGCTGCACCTAGAGCAACGTACTCTGCCTCCGATGAGCTACGTGCAATTCAGTCTTGCTTCCCGCTGTGCCAGGACACAGCAGTTCCACCGAGCAGGAACACGTAACCGGTGCGACTGCGTCCATCCGGGCTCCCGGCCCAGTCGCTGTCGGTATAGCCGTCAAGGACCACCGAACACTACCGGCGAAAGCAGAGTCTGAGGTGCGGTGTGGAAACCACGTATCGCACCACTCACACAGCCGCGTGAAGGGCTCTTGCACGTGGAGCCTACAAAATCTGGGCAAGGAGGTTGACGGCAAATGCGATGTCAGGACGTGTGGTAGTGGCCAGGTACATCAGAGATCCGATGAGACGGAGGTACAGGGTCACATCCATTGTCTCCCCCAGCTGTGTGGGATCGTCCACCTTCAAGGCATCGTGCCCATCAGGCGTGATAGGTGTAGAAGCCATGGGCACTACACCGAGGAGGTCGTTGAAGCGCTCCCCCAAAACACGTGCGTATCGGGCCTGATGCAGTAGTAGAGTACGACGTCTGCGGTCTTGCACAATCTCTATGCCAAGAGATACCACCATAGGACCAAGGTCCTCCATCCTGTAGGCAATTTGAAGGACAACATTGGCCTCCTTCACGACCTTGAGTGAAGGAGACACGATCACAAGGTCGTCGACATAGACCAAGATGGCGGTGAATCGCTCAGGCATCTGTCGGATGAAGAGAGAGAGATCTGCCTCGCTCTGTACATATTGTGTATGAGTCAAGGTGCCAGTGATCTCCTGGTTCCAACACCAAGGAGACTACTTGAGGCCGTAGAAGGACTTGCACAAGCGCCAGACCATGTCAACGTCCTCAAAGTTGAGTGGCTAAGCCATGTCAATCTCCTCATCCAAAGAGACATGGAGGAACGAATTGTTCACATCCATCTAGTGCAGTTCCCAGTCATGCTCAGCCACTACACCGAACAGAGCTCGAGCTGAGGTCATGCGGCCGACAGGGGCAAAGGTGTCAGTGTAATCGATGCCCTCAATCTGAGAGTACCCCTTGACGACCAAGCAAGCCTTGTGGCGTTCCAGTGAGCCATCCGGCTTCACTTTCTTGTGAAAGATCCACTTGACCTGAATAGCCTTCCTCCCAGGTGGAAGGTCGACTAGCTGGTAAACTCCGTACTCTCAGATGGCGCAAAGCACATACTCTCAGGCAGCATGTCAAGTGTCAGCATCCTATGACAAGAGAGCTTCCCTCAGTGTGCCCGGGTCAGGCGCCATAGAGGGAGAGCTCTGCGTAGCAAGAGCGCATGCCTCAGTGCTACGTCTGACGACCACAAGATCGGCTGCTACATCATAAGCGATATGAAACTCACGAGTGACGAGGTCGTGCCCTACGGGACACGTTGGATGTACCTCTGTGTGCTCATTACGGACACACAAGCCTAGGGCCTTTGTGCTGGGATCACCATTCGCGATGCTGCGAGCGGAGCGCCTGGGTGCGGGACCAGATACTCGCTGAGCTCCACAGTCCAATGGTTGGAGACCACCGCCAGGCTCACGGGAGTAACCTGGGCTCGAGGGGCGCACCTCAGGCTTAGGAACGGGCACAATTGCAGCTAGGGAGGGCTGAGGTAAGGGAGCTGGTGATGCAGTACAAGGAGATGCGGGTGTGGGAGACACGGGGCTTGGTGTGACAGTAGGAGCAGGTGAGGCAGGTCCACGCACAGAGGCAAGAGTGCCGATAGACACAGGTACAGTTGCAGGAGTACGCACAGGTACTGGATCATGGATGTATGTGGGGTGTGAGGGGACAACGGTAGAAGTCGGCGGTGCTGGAGAGATCTCTGGACGAACAACGACGATCGCTCGGTCATCAAGAGCCAAAGAGGTGGAGGGAGCTCAAACTGACACATCAGCCTGGCGAGGGGTGCTCGCAGGCGCAGCCTCCCCCATCCTTCATGAAACCTCACACGTAGGAATGTGTGTGACAGATAGCGACATGATCAAAGTCAGATCACGGTAGGTGAGGGACTCAAAGAAGAGCGCGTCGCGTGACTCAACAATGTGACGACGAGAAGGGTCCCAAAAACACCATGCCATTGACCGCGAAGAGATGCCGACGAAGGCACACAAGCGGCCCCGCGGTGAGACCTTGGACCCCTGCTGGTCCTTGGTGTACCACACAGAAGCCAAGGATCCCAAGACACGGGCGAGGCGCAGGTCAGCACGGTGGCCAAACCAGAGCTCATACGGTGTGACGTGGTCCGGAAGAGGACCGTGCGGGAGGTGGTTCCAGACTCAAGTCATGTAGGCGAAGCCTTCAAAAGCGAAGGACTCTGGAATACTGCACTCAGACAGCATATCGCAAACCGCATCCTCCATGGTGCCGTTCCAGTGCTCGGAAACACCGTTCTGCTGCGGAGTAGCAGGAGCAGAGACCTGGTGAAAAATCCCGTGCTCAGTGAAGAAGCTGCCATCTCGCCACGAAATTTGCCGTCGCGATCCAAGCGAAGGTGTGCAGGGTGTGGCGGGACTGACGCTCAGCCATCACTAGCCACAGGCAAACCGCGAGAGCGGCGTCACTCTTCCGGCGTAGGCTATAAACCCACCGCATCCGGGTGAAGTCATCAGTCAGGGTCAGGACGTATCGACCCCGATCGGACAAAGACTCGACAGGAAGGGGACCAAGAAGGTCCGAATGGACTGACTTGAGGGGGCAAAGTGCGCATGAATGAGAGTCAGGGTAGGTACAACGATGCATCTTACCCTGAGCACAGAAGAGACAGTCGGTCTTGAGCGTCTTCTTGAAAGAAGCCGCGTCAAGACCGAGGGCGGGTTGTGTCCGAATGAGCTTTGACATAATGTTGGAGCCTACATGATACAGACGTCGATGAAGCAATCGTTGGTGCTCAGGAGATAGAACACTAGTCACAAAAACTGGAGCGGAAGGGGAGGGGGAGCAAGGAGCAAAAGTCCGAGAGACACGATATAGGTCATCCACAAACGAGGCACGAAGAACAACGCTACGAGTGTCACTAGCAGTCACAGTCGCGGACTCTGCAGTGTGCTCCACAAAGACTCCCATCAATGTGCAAGCACGTATAGAAAGCAAACTAAGCTCAAGGTCAGACACAAACAACACCTCGAAAAGATACAGGGGGCCAAATGGACCATCAAAACATACAACCCCAACACCCTGGAGTGGCATGGACTCACCAGAGCCTGTGCGGATGGGACGAACAGACGCAAAAGGGTCAAGAACAAAAAAAATCACTACGACGACAGGTCATGTGATGAGTGGCATTGGAATCAATGATCCAAGTGCCACCACAATCACTACTAGAGGACGTCACTATACAACGCGCAATGGAAAACTCGGCCTCAAAAGGACGCTGGGCAGTAGGTGGGGAAGAACAACGAAAGGCACAAAGATGAGACTCATAAATCCAATCCCTAAAGTCAAGCACATCGTCATCACATGCCGACTGTGCCCCCCACACGAGTCATCCCGAGCCACAAGAACAGACAAACAGACAGTCTGTGAACCACCCGTGTTTGACAACACACTCGCACCTCCCTGAAAGCGAAGCGCCAAAAGGTATCCGAGCTCCACGATGATGCGTTCACGTGGGTCTACGTCGCCACTAGTCGCCGATGTGAAGCGGGAACTGGTGCGGTCATGGTTGCCGCGCGCCCGAAGGATGTGCTGCTTGACGTAGACCGTAGTGTGTGTTCAACCTGGAGCCCGCGAGTGATCCGCGCTCAGTCAAGCAGCTATTGGCACTCGGTGTAGCGATGGGCACCTCCACAGTTGTAGCAGTGAACGGAGCGTCCACTGCTCCTACCCGATGATGGCTACTTCTACGACTGATGTTGGCCCGAGTCGCGCCTCTGTCGCCACGTATTCCCCTGTGTTGTTGCTGCGACACCTTATGTCTCAGTCACTGTAATCGGGGTGGGAGGGGAGGAGGAGGACGTGACAGAGGATGGAAAAGCATTCTACAGGAGGGGTGTCGGTGGTGATGCAACGACTCCTACAGTAATGGATGTCTCCTGATGAGCCACGGCTGCCTCACGGGCGGAAGTCACCTTGAGGAGGAGCTGGTGCGCCCAGGGAAGAAGCTCTAGTGAGGCCAAAAAAGGCTCAAGAACGGCGTCGTTGTACCTCATGAAGATTTTTGTGTGCTCAAGGCAAACTCTGAGCATGATCGTGCGAAGCGCCCACAGTTGTGTACCTCCTGAGGTCCCAAGGCACGTGTAAATGCGCATGGCGCATCGCCGGTAGTCGGCTGCAGGCTGAGCAAGCCTCTGACAAAGGGAGTGAAAGGCAAGGATGTGCACGGCACGGGTGGCATACGTGTCTGCAGCAAGCAAGGATAATTCTAGGTCCCAGCCCCAACGTGGATCAACGCCGGTGCCTGTGCCCGCCTTGCCAAGGAACGAGTGGAAGTCGACGACGGTCTCGCGCGGCATGGCATAGAGAATTCCACGCATCTCCCTAGCCACTGTCAGCACCTGTGCTCGGTCCGTAGTCTGATACGGACTGTGGTAGTAGGGCCACACGCCCTCTGAAGTGGCCCAAACCTGGAAGAGGATCTTTGAGCAGTCAAAGCCGTCCTCGCTGCCATACTGTAGGGGCGCTATCTCGAAGTCATTGGGTTGCCGCTCCGTAGGGAGAGCAACCACAGGATGGGAAGGACGAGGAATGGAAAAGACGCCGGGAAGAGGGAAGTCGTTGGGGTGGAGGTCAGGCGATGATCAAAACTCGGGAAAGCGAGATGATTGTGGAGCTGAGAGCTCGTCTGAAGCTAGCGGAGACGCTCCTGAAGCACACGAATCTCGCGCTCGGGGGAGTCACCCACCATGCCTGGCACGTCTGGGTCCTCGTCCCAAGGATCAAGAGGTGGCGGGTCGTCTCCAACTCCTATCTCCGGTGCTGGAGCTGACTGCTGTGTAGAGGGTGCGACCCCAGTGGCTCCCTCAGAGGTCTATCCTGGAGTCGTGGAATGACCTCGAAGAAGCTCGGAGGGTGTACGGATGGCGTCAGTCTGCTCCCGCTGTAGGCAACGCATCTCGGCCTCTTGGTTCCGCATGTCCTCAATAGCCTATAAATGTGGGCTCATGACCCCTGAGGAAGAAGAAAAGAGATCTAGTACCCTTTTTCCCTTATCGCCGGACGGAGCCGTGTCGCCGCTCATTATGAGCCGAGACATCAACGTGGTCGAATCATAGAAACGTGAGCGTTTCTCAAGGATTTGAAATGCTGGCAACTTTTGACCCTCCGACCAAAAATTTCACAAAGGCAAGTGCTGATGTCAGCAAGAAGTTGCTGACGTCAGCATGACCTGATGATGTCAACAGAGAAAATGTTGATGTCAGATCCCCCCCCTCTTTTTTCCTTTTTTTTCAACCTTGGTGGTTACTACGCGAGGAGGCGGGCGCTACGCAGCAATCGCGCGAAAGCTGCGTAGAAGCTATGCAGCAGCTTCTGCTCAACTATTGCAACTATTGTTGCGACGTCAACTATAGCAGCAGCTGCGCGGCTGCATGCGGAGTGGCCGCCTGGCGGCTGCATGCGTGGCTGTGGCAGTAGTTGTGCCCTTCTGCCGCTACTGCGCGCTGTGGCTGCTGCACACTACAACCGCCACCACTCGTTGTTGCTGCTGCTTCTTTTGCATTTCTACTACCCCTGCTGCTGCTGCCACTGCTGCTGCGCTACTGATGCTGTGCTGCTGTCGTCGCTGCTACTGCCGCTACTGCTGCGCTGCTGCTGTGCCGCTGCCGCCACGTGCTGATGTTGTGTTGCTGCCGCCGCACGCTGTTGCCGCCACTGCTGCCACCCTGTTACTGCTGCTGCTCAATGATGTTGCTCCTGCATGTGCCAATGTCGACAGCTGCTGGTGAGTGCAGTCTCCTACAGCTATCGCCTGCTGTCGCTAGTGGCTGCTACTAATGCAGTCTCACGTGGTGATGGTGAGCGACGTCAACGACGATCACCTGTCGTCGTCCATAGCTCCCTCTGGATCTGCTGCAATGGTGACTCTCACTACTGCAGCTCTACTGCGTCTCTGCTGCACATCTTGGTGAGAACTGTCACACCGCTCTGATACCATGAGAAGATGCGTGGAAGCTTCCTAGCGACACAGCCGCCGACTAGGCATCAGTGCCTCGTTAGATGATGACAACAATCACAAGTCGTGCACACAACGGCAAGGGTCTAGCTAGGAGACACAAGGCAAAGCTTCAAAATGCTTCAAGAGCATTTGCAGAGAGAAATGACAAATGACAGGTCCATGGCCTAAGTACCTGCCGCGGCGCACGGTGGGTGTCGCATGGGGCAGTGCAAGATCTGTCCTAAAACCGGCCCAAAACCACTATTTTGGTCGTAACTCTGCGCAGACATGTCAGAACGCTACGTCGTCTAAACCTAGACGTGCAGGATCAAAAGCCAAATGCTAAAACTGGTCACATGCATGCATCCGCCATCAAATGCTGGACACATAATGCGAAACATGCAAATCGGGCCCACGGCCAGTCCACCGATTAACTCCTGCGTGCTGCAAAAAAACTGCAGGAGGTCCCAGGTAGCTTCCAGTGCTCTGGAACGGTCGTCGGTCAGCTCCAAGCTGTTAGTCCGCCACCAAATGATGCTTTGGTACCACCAGGGTCCGCATCAAGGATTTACACCGAGAAAATAGGAGTAGTGCCAGAAAATCTTGAAATCAACATCCATACATCACACACGGCTTTCCGAATATCGAAAGCACAAGTACAGCCACTAGGCCTCCTCGTAGCACCGGTACACTCCACCGGGTGCGCGGGTCTCAACCCACCGAGAAAACTCTCCTAGCTCCCGAAAAGCCCACACGGCTACCGGAACGCATCGACCACCTCTTGCCGGCGTTGTCGTAGGTTCTGGAGAAGTCTCAGTACAGTCCTGAGGCCCGTCGTGTCGTCACGCCCTCCTCTACCATATACCGCCAACGTGGGTGTATGGATAATGCATCAGCGTTAGTCGTGACGGGTGGAAGCCACACAAACCAACACTCCCCCTGGCTGACATAGCCGTGCACGCGAGATCAAATGAACGATGGCATGGCACAACAACGTATGCCAAACCACAATCTGCACCTGTCAACCACGCACACATTCATCTGCCACCCATCTAAGGTCTCCCTAGACACTGGCACATCCTACCTAGTGTCAGGGTCTCGACCATGAGAGGAGTGATGCACACGCACACAAACTAGTGTAATGCACATCAGACACATGTCAAAGGACAACATGGTCTCCTTGTGACAGAGGCGGTACCAATGACCAGGTCTCGACCACTACAAGCAATCCAACAGGTGTCTATGTGACGACCACAATAGCATCATCAATGAACACATATGATCATAGAGGGTCTCCTCGTAACACGGGTGTACCTCACCACGTGTCCGGGTCTCGATCACTATGAGGAAATCAGCTGGCATGCACATGCCACATGTAGTATGGCCACACACCAAGACACACAATCCCATGGTCTCCTCGTGACACTGGTGCAACCAACCAAGTGTCCGGGTCTCGACGAACAGAGTGCCGTTGTAGTATGCTCATAGGAGATTATGGATCCCTCGCCATGCATCTCCCATAGCGTCGCATCAGGTTGAGGTCCACACAACACTCCCCCCGGGCAGATGAACCTGGTGGCAATGTCCTCGCCGGAGATGCTGATGTCGTAGCTGAACACATCCTGGATGATGAATCATGTGGTCTCTCTGTCATAGAGAGATAGCTGCCCCTGTCATGTACGAGTCGGCTCCCTCCCTCAAAGACGAAGTGGTGTCCCCGGCTATGACTCCTAATGTCGTAGCTGTGTCACCTGGGGTGTACCTGTCCTCGCGTGACTGCCAAGGGTCCCAACTCACAGTCTCTCCTCTCTCTGCTCTACCGCGATGCATCTGTGTATGCCGGAGGAAAGTGAATGGACGAGGAGCATGCGTGTGTGGATGAAGTGGCAGAGTTAGCCTCCGATGCGGGATAGCACACCCTAAGGCACAAGGGTGTACGGCCAGAGGAGGAGGACTGGAGCGACGAACCGGGTCACCACTCATGGACGAAGGTGATGATGGAGTAGCTGAGTCGGGTGGATGAACGTGCGTGATGGCAGTAGTAGAAGGAAGAGCGATGACGGAGTCGACGGGAACGACGATGGCAGAAACGGAAGGCAGGCTCAACTCTCCTATGGTAGTGTCTCCAGCTGACGTCATACTCAGAGCTGGTACAAGATCCTCCCCGAGTGTAAGTGTGCCAGATGCTAGTGGCGTAAAGCTCGTGGCGATAGAAGTGATGCTCCCCTCCTTTGAGAATCGCTCACGCGCTGCCATCGCCTCCTGCTACAGCATCACTACACGCTCCTACAAGTCAGCGTAATCTATGTCGGACATGTGGAGGTGGATCATGTCTGCCTTACGTAGGATAAACTGTGCCTCACTGGATGTTGCACATGTAGACTGCAGAATTTGCGAGTATAGTTCTGTCTGCATCTCTGCTACTAAAGACGATGGAGCAGGTGCTGCTGCATCCTCCTGGGTGTCAACGAAACTCGTAATGTGCTAAGACGCTGGAGCATCAGATGCAGATGCAAGTGTCGTATCCACACCACAGCTCGTGTCTGTCATACGAGAAGTGAGAGGTCGCATGCCAAGAGAGAAGGAGAAGGAGGAGTCGTAAGAGTCTGTGGAGCAAGTGGAAATTTCGTCCGTGCAGGTACTGCCACTCTCACCGTCGATGTGATCGGCAGGGTCACCAACAGGTGAAAACGAGGGGGCACAAATCAGCTCCTGCTGACGAGGTGACTCCATCCGCATGTACGGATCTGCTCCAATATCCTCGACTACCGCCGTAGTGAACACAGGTGTGTAGGACTCCGGCTCGACAATGCCCGTCAAGGCGACCAACAAGTGCAGCTGGCGCTCACGCACTGTCTCGTCGGGAAGGCTGGTCACTGCCACCTGCCCGATAATGGAGTGAAGACGACCTTCTCACTCCATCATGTGTGTAGCTGCTCCGGCGTGTGTACGGGAACCCGGTAGACTCTGAGAACATAGGCGACTCCTCACGCTGAAGCTGGTCCTCAGGTAGCGTAGATGACATGGTGGAACCTGTTGTGTCTGCTACAACACATGTCCCAGTGACATCTCTCAAAACTGCTGCTCTCAAGAATGCCTCAACATCCAAAAGACCAGATGGCCGACTCTACTCATGTACTACGACTGTTGTCGGGCTAGTGTGAGCCTCGTGCACCAACACCACCGGAAATCCGTATGGGGCAACCCGCTCCGCACGATACTCCTCTGCCACTCCTGGACCGCAACCGGTCAGAGTCGTGAATGGCATCGCCCAGGCACACGGCACATGCACTCCTCCTAATGCAACCTGCTATTGCAGAGCGTCCGGCTCCTACCCTAGCATAGAGGTCGACCTCGATGACATACATGTCTCAAGCCCTTCAACCTCTTCCAGTTTGGTGTGAGCCTGCTGCACACAGTCTCCCAAAAATCCGGTAGACACATCCCGATCCATACGGGACATCTGTGGAGCCGCTGGGCCTCCACCGGTCGGAGCCGCGATTGGCACCGGCCAGGAACGCCGTGTCTGCGATCCTCTTGATGTAACCTACTGTTGTTGAAGATCCGGATCCAGCCCGGACGTGGAAGTCGAGCTCGATGACACGCAAGTCTGCACCATGAATGGCATGTCAGGATCGGACTCCACGTCCTTTGCTGTCGCTGTAGCGTCTGAATCTGCCTCAGCTGAGGCTTGGGCACCACGGCACGGCGCCAGTACGGATCATGTCGCTACGGTCACAACAAGAAATGTGCGGTGACCACAGTCCCCCTCGATAGGGACAGTAACTGAAGCCGAGGAGGTGGAGGATGTATCAAAACCGGCTTGAGCACGACGTGCGGAGCGCTGACGCCGACGTCGCGGGGTCACTCGACTGGAACGAATGCATGAAGACATGTCATCTCGAGGTGGCGTTGTGGTCGTAGTAGAGTGGAGGATCAAAAGGATGGAGGCAACCTGGAACTGGCTGGCAGGTGGAGCTGAAGGTACACCCTTGGCTGAGGAAGGAGGAGAGGATGGAGGAGATGTGATCAAAGAGGCCGTCGACGAACTAGTGGCAGAAGCACGCTCGGTGACAAGGAGGTCACAAAGCTACCCCACCATCTTCCGCAGGCCATGGATCTCGGTGGATATGCTCGCCAGAGGTCCTGCTAGGGGATCTACCAACGCCGGCAGATCTGTATTCTATGGAGGACGCATACTCGGATGAGGCTCAAGTCAAGGTGGATGCCAACCGTGAGGACGCGTCCAGCAGCGACGCCAACCATGACGTCCATCACCGCAGTAATAGCAGGTAAACACGTAGGACGCCTGCTCAAATGTCTGTGCACTCATCTCGTGCGTTGGACGATAGATAGGTGCCGAGGGCACTTACTTCCGGTGGCAAGCACCAAGCCGCGGAAGAGGATGAGACCAGTAGATATTGTCACTCCTGGAGGTCACGGAGTCAAAGTCAGCAAACGTGACCAGACATGACGTGCTACACTACCACAACAAGCCCGGAGAATGGAGTCTAACCAGCTGCGGCTACTAATGCTGCTGGCACTGATAATGCGAAGACTGCTCCAAGATCGGAAGAGGTGGTGGGTGCAGGTGTGGCTGCTGCTCCAAGCGGTAGATGATCCAGCCCTCGGAGATGGACATACTCGAATCCGCCGTCGATCCTCCGGAGTGAACTGTGCGCACCAATCCACGGGCCCCAGGGAGACGCCGGTCCACGATGCGTCTTGAAACGGAGATCGCCGCCGACAACACAACCAGATGTCGGCTGGGAATGCAAAACAGGAAGTGCTACAACATCCGCTGTGCACTAAGTAGTCGTTGACATTGGACCGCCACAGCCGCTGTTGCTACGGATACTACTGTTACTGCAGTGGTTACTGCTACTACTAGTGACGGAGTGATGCCGCACTATTGTATGGCCCTTGAGTCCCGTCGAGAAACCCCAATCCAAGGATCTTTCTCGACCTACCCAAATCCGGGTGGGATCCTTTTTTGTTTACCCCCCCCCCCTTTCTTTTGTCTACACCGGATACCCCATTCCGAGGGAATTTCCCTTCAAGTTCACCTTCTTAGGCAGGAAAGGAGTTCCCTTCTTTTCTCTTTTTTTTTGTTTTCGGGGAAAGGTTTCGTCTTTTTTCTCTCTCACTGTTCACCCTTTCTTGGGAATCGCTCGTCCTCCCTCTCAAGCCAGGTACTGCTGGAACCTTGCCTTTTTTTTCCTTCTCTCTGGCCTGCTCACCTCCAGCGAGGGTGCGATCGAACTCACGAATTCGTGGATGCGATCGCACCCACGTTCGCGTGGGTGCAATCGCACCCACACGGCCGGCCGGTCCTGTCGGCCTTGGCTGGCAGCGCCGGCCGCGCTGCTTCCGTGCAACAGCATGGAAGCGGCAAGGCTGCTGCAGCAGCAACTGCAGCTGCAGCACCGCGCGTGTGCTGTTGATGCTGCTGCACACCTCTGCTGCTGCTACGTGCCCCGGTTGCTACTGCTGCCCTTTTTTCTTCTTCTTTTTTTCCTTTTGTTCTGCATGTTGCGCGTTGCTGCTGCTGTTGTTGCTGCTGCTTTTGCTGTTATTGTGCACTGTAGCTGCTGCTGCGTCGTTGCTGCTCATGCACGTTGCTGCTGCCAACGCGTGCTCCTGCGTCGCTGCTGCTCGTGCACGCAACTGATGCCAACGCATGTTGCTGCTGCCGCTGCTGCTACTCACGGTACAGTTACCCCTCTCGGAACTCCGCCAGACGCAGACCGGTGTAGTCCCATGCGGTGGTGCATGTGCTGCTTCTGCCACCAATGCAGGAGTGGCTACTACACCCGATGGTACTTCACGGCTGCCGCTTCCTTAGTTCAAAAATGGCCGCTCCTACATGTTGTTGCCTGCGTGGCGCCACGTGGCGCGTTCTCTTTGTATTCCGCCCACTGCTGTACCTTCTGCTGCTTCTGCTGCTCACACCCCCCCCTGCGCTTGAATACCAAATTGGAAATATTTTACGGCATGCAAGCCCGTGCAAAAATGAACATGAGCTGTGTGTGTGACTGTGATGCAAGACAGCAAGAATGTGGCTAAGTCTGGAACGCTGAGTATAAAAGAACAAGGAGAGGGTACAAATGAGCCCCTAGCGGGCTTAAGTGGGGGCGCCGGCAGCTAGCCGCACCGGGCCCCGTCAACCCCCGCTGAACCCGAACAAGACAGCAGGGAGAACACACTACGTACACCAATATAACAATAATAGTCGTCTCCTCAAGGCATCGGAACAGCTCTGCAAGAGCCCGGCTCTCGACCACCGAGAAAATAGGAGCAGTGCCAGAAAATCTTGGAATCAACGTCCAAACATCACACACGGCTTTCCGAACATCGGAAGCACAATTTCAGCCACTGGGTCTCCTCGTCGCACCGGTACAGTCCACCGGGTGCACGGGGCTCAACCCATTGAGAAAACTCTCCTAGCTCCCGACAAGCCCACACGGCTACCGGAACGCATCGACCACGTCTCGCCGGCGCTGTCGCAGGTGGAGGAGAAGTCTCGGTACAGTCCCGAGGCCCGACGTGTCGTCACGCCCTCCTCTACCATATACCGCCAACGTGGGTATATGGATAATGCATCAGCGTTTGTCGTGATGGGTGGAAGCCACACAAACCAATACGACCGAGTGGTCACAATGAACTGTACTGGTCGACAGGAACGTCACAAATCACAACGGCAACCTTGCGAGCGGCCTCAATATTCTGAAAATAGTTTTTTCTCACATTTCTGCACATGAAGTTCACGTAGGATTGCTACCATCAATTGTGCAAGGTAAAACGAATCCGAAGTTCGATCCATCGTCAGTATCGCAAGCTAGCAAGGCCAGTCACGCCAAAACAAAGATTTTGATGTTTTCTCAAGCCCTGACGTAATGGATCACCAGGTCGTCAACGTGTCCAACCGTTGTGGTTGGCGTCTAATGTCGACCAACATAGCTAGGTTCGCGTCTCTTGTAGGCCAGGAACCAGGTGCGTTCAGGTTTTTGAAGTGAAAATGAGCACGACACCACGTATGAGGGTAGAGCCGCAACCAGGATGTTTTTGTCAATTTCTCCTATTTTTTAACTTTCTGGATATGAGGTAAGAAATATTCAACTGACTGATATCTCAGGCTTCTGTTGACGCTTCCAAGTATACATGAGTGATAAACGCCTCCTAATAATTCTCTTACTTGCCTTGGTCTGCCTCAACGGGAGCTCGGGCGAACCACCTGCCAGGGTCGCCCTGCAGCTCAAACAGCTCAATTGCTTGCTCTGCCGAGTGCCTCGGCTGCTGCCGCTGCCGCTGCCGCTGCCGCTGCTGTTGCTGCTGCTGCTTCTGCTGTCACAAGTACTGGTGACTCTCGGTTTTCGCGGCGGCGGTGGCAGCGCTCGGTTGCGGCTGTCTGTGCAGCAGCGCCTGCGCTCAGCTGGATCCTCCTCCCCTTGCCCTTGTCCTTGTCCTTGTCCTTGCTAAACACAACCGTGTGTCCGGCTGTCCGTGCGCTCGGGCGTGGCAAGTGCTCGGCTTCAAAACGCCGAGCACGCGTTGGTTTTGGCGTTTTGCGGTTTCCCCGTGATCAGTGCCAGTCAAGTCCGTCACGCTTCCATGCTGCCATAGCGTTGTTGCCGCATCACCCTTTCCACCGTACGCTGTGCCCACTGTGCCTAGTGTGCCTACTGCTGCTGCTGCTGCTGTTGTGCGCAGAGTCATTTGACACACGCTGTCCTACACTGTGCAGTGCACACCGCTGCACACTGCTGACGACTGCTGACGACTGCTGACGTCTGCTGACGCCTGCTGAGGACGGCTGCACACAGTGGAACGCCACTAAACGTCAGTGCACACCGATTTCTTTCAGTGCTTCGTACAGTGGGTGGCAGCCTCACCGCCTCAGCTCTTCCCAGCCTTGACACTCTCTCCATCCCTTCATCGCTTGCACTTGAAAAGAACTGCAACCGGTTGCCACGGCCACCACCACCGCCACTGCCACCGCCACTGCCACCGCCACCGCCACCGCCACCGCTACTGCCACTGCCACCACCACTGCCACCTCCACCATTACAGCTACTACCACCAGCGCCGCCCCCAGCAACGCCACCGCCACCGCCTGCTGGAAAGAAGGAGAGAGTCACATCAGTCGTGCGTGTCAGTGCGGCCGCAAGAGTGCTCTCTCCCTTCGTCCTCCTGCCCTCCGCACAAACAAAACAGAGCCTGTGTGAAGAGCGCCTCACACGACACACTCCCTTCTTCCTCCTCCTCCTGCTATTCACAACGACCCCGTTCCCCTCCCTGCCCCACATGAACATGAACCCCACGGTCGTGTCGAGCGCAGACCTGGTCCAGTCATGGCACAGGTTCGGCCTAGGCAGCCTCGGCCGGCTGCTTCTCCCACCGCTTCACCCTACCTCGCCCACCCAGCGCCTGCTCAGAATCTCCTCCTCCCTCCTCCTCCTCCCCGCAACTCTCCTCGGCCTCTACCTCCTCGCCCCTTACCTCACACCGCACCTTCCCACGCTGGAGAGTGTCTTGGGGCAGGCGCACGGCTGGCTGCAGTCCGCCGTGCGGTCCAGCCTGCCCGCCCTTCTGGCGCGAGGGCTGTCAGTCGACGCGCGCATGGCCCTGGGGGTGCTGGTGGGCGCCGCCACCTCCGGATTGGTCAGCGTGCTCGTGCAGTGGGTTGTGGCTGCTAGGGCGCGCAGCCTGGGCCTCGCCGGCGGCGGCGTTGCTGCTTCTGCCAGCGCAGGTGCTGGAGGGG
>SZWC01001804.1:92538-133245 GCA_023375785.1 Penium margaritaceum | reverse complement strand
CAGGCTAGTCTACTACTGCTGCCGGCTGTGCCAGATGCAGGCGTGGCGAAAGCACCGCCACGTGTGCGGCGCCGCAGCCGCTGCCGCGCTCCGCATCAGCCGTGCGCGCGCTCTAGTCACTCCGGCGCAGTGGCGCGACCTCACCGACTACTGCGACCACGTGCGCGCGCTCATCCCGCCCTCCGTCGTCGTGCCCACCGTGCCCGAGGTCGTGGCCGAGATCCTGAGGGAGATTGGCGTGTATGTGCGCGCGCGCCCTGAGATCGTCTGCCAGCCAATGGCGGATGCCGTATGGGCTGCTGCTCTGAGCATGAGGTCGGAGGGCGCGCCTGAGCGCCTGCACATGGCTTGGGCGTGGGGTTTCCTGGAAGCGTCGGTGGAGTCTGGGAGTGCCGACGCATTCCTCACCGCTCTGAGAATAGACGAGGCTGGCGGGGCCGACCTACCAAGAGTGAACCGGTGGATGAAGCGGGGGCTGTGCCAGGCGCTGCTGATGCTGAACAAGCGGCAGGAGGTGGGAGGCTTCTTCAGAGCTGCGCCTCGGCAGCAGCTGCTTTACTTCTGAGTGCCAGCCTTGTGCTTTGGAGTGGGCTGGGAGACTATCCATTGTCCATGCCAGAGTGGTTCTCGTTTGCTGCTTCACATGGTGAGGCAGCAAATGGTAAGCAGCGTCTGTATGGTAGTTCCAGATGGTAAGGAGCCTGCATCTTGCGATGCGGAACAAATGCAGTGCATTCCGTTGCGGCACTGATACCAGAAGAAGAAACTGACAGTGTGGTGGGGTTACCTAGTGTCTGCTGCAACTTGCAGCATGGGAAGCTAAGTGGCGGGCCATGTCTTTCAATTGTTCTTTGAAAGAAAATGGGTTTGTCGGAACTTGACCAACTAGTCTCTCCTAAATTCAGTGTGCATGTGTCATCGACCATCCACAACAGTGGACAAGGGTGGTGATGTATCCATGTTGCTGAACCCACTTTGGCACTGCACATCTTCACAATCGATTCAACTACTGGAGTTGTCGCAAAATCCTGAGATAGCCAATCATATGGGCAATCTAGTTGTACTGGACTGATGGCTCTGTAGTGTTGGCGTATGTTTGAGGAAAACTGCAGTTACCAGTGTGTGGTCAAGTTGCAGTGGTGCTTGCATCATATCTTCCAATGTATGGTCTTAGATGATGCATTGGTATATGAATGCAATAATTGGACCGCATCTAACAAGCGTTGTTGCCTAATGTCGCCACTCACCACAGCCGTTGACTATGAGCAGCCCACCCTAGAAGTGTTAAGACTTTGTAGCAGACTTGTTACCATGCAGGAACCGGACACATCGTCAAGCAATCGCATGGCTGCACGAGATTGTGCGCTGATGCAGTGCCATCCGAACATACCCTCGTTTCCTGTTGCATGCACTTCATGCCCTCCAAGACTTCTGTGGGCAGAGTTCATATGGATTCAGATACACACGTTAAAAGGGTTCTTTACGCAGACAGGCCGGCACCTGGGACATGCATGTATGTAGCAAATCAATGGACATGAAAAACAGCAAAACTGAAAAAAGAGTAGATCAATAGCACACAACTTGTCCAACTTGTCAATTACGAGATTGCATAAGAAATGGGTGCACCATCTTGACACCGTCTTCAGTGTCATCACTCCAAGGTGGAGCCACTCGTAATGGGAGAGTTGAGAAGCGAAGCATAGTCAAAATCGTCATGATCCTCCAGATCTTCAAAGTCAGCAGGGTTACTGCTGTGTGGGCCCACATAGCAGTCCCCAGCCGCGAATACGTTGGGTAGCGCATGCAGCCGCAGCCCGCACCGCACGCACGCAGGCTCAACGCCGAGGCAGCCGTGGTCCTCGTGTGGCAGCCTGCATGCCGTGGCCCCGTTGTAGCGCTCGTCAAACGACTTGCAACAGCGCAGGCACTTGACCCGGCTCCCCTGCAGAGAGGGACTGACAGATCATGGTCAGCTGAGGGTGCATGCGTATTAAAGATGTATTGAAGGAAGAGTGGTTGAAAAGCCAACAGGTAAGTAGAGCTCCATTCGTAAGGCATCATTCGTGCATGGACTTGGGCAACAGAAGCTGAGAAGGTAGCAGGAACGGCGCAAATGTCAGCAGCAGGAGCAACAGCAGTAGCAGCAACCGCAGCAGCACGAGCACCAGCAGCTGCAGCGGAAGCCCCTGCTCCTGCTGAGGGACTATTGTATCAGGTACTCTGTGGCATACGTGCAATCTAGTTTCTGAAATCGGCAAACGAGCACTTACTGGATCAGAGCACAGCGTTTTAGGTAGTGCCAGGGCAAGAAATTTAGCACTGGCGTCGGAGTGGGAGGCCTGCAGGATGAGGATTTTCTGGAGGTCTTCTGGGGCGAGGTTCTCCAAGGCGTACAGCACGCGCTGCTTCGCCCGCGACAGAGGGAATACGGCGCGTCTGCCAGACAGCTTTACCACTTGTGGCTGTGGTCTACCTCTGTGCGGTACTGCTGATGCTACAGCGTGCGCGGTGGGTGACTGGAGTCCTCTGCTGCATTCCTCGTTCGAGCACCTGCCTTGCGCCGATGGGGAGAACGCGTCAGGAGCGCTCGCTCGCTCACACCAGCTCGCGGCAGAGCCGGCTGTGTTTGAGGGGACGCGGACTCGAGCGTCGCTGAAGCTGGCGTCAGAGCCTCCATTTGAGCCGGCCCACTCCATTCCGCTCTTCGCCCCCGTCTTCCTTGAAGTGGGTGAGACGATGACACTCACGCACTGGGCTTGAAGCCGGCCAGACGAGTCTCGCGCCACATACCCCGCCTCCGAGTCCGTTGGACTGCGGGGTAATGGTGGGGAGAGCTGGCCCTGCCCCACTTCGTCCAACCGCTTCTGCTTTCCCCGCCGCGGATCTACGGCGCCAGCAGTAGCATCAGGAGCAGCAGCAGCAGGGCGTCCCAGGCTCTTGGCCTTCGCGCAGACCTTGGGTGCCTTCATCTTCTGCTTGGACTGCTTCATTCTGAACCCAGAATGCGGTGCTGTCCGCCGTTCGGTCAAATTCCGTGCAGCAGGTAGTAGGCCACCAGGCGACGAAACGCTACGCGCAGAATATTGCTGGAATCCGGCAGGAGAGTCCGAAGACTATCCCACGCGCTTTCCTGGACTGCGCTTGGACCCAGACGCGAACGACCGTCAAAGGTAGAGAAAGGAAGTACGTCCTCTCAGTGAAAATACTCACTGCCGATCGACCTAGGAAACCTCGGAGGACGAATTAAGAGCGCGAAAGTCGGGCCAAGATTGCGGCACGCGGCCGCGGTGTGGATCTGTGTTTTGCCGGCAGAGCGTGAGGAGGTTCTCGAGACTCGTTTGGGCGTCGTCGTCCAACCGGTGAGACTCGCCGGCCCATGCGGATGGACTCCGGTGTTGCCCACTCACAAATTGACAAATTCACAGATTCACGTGTCATGCGCGCCGTCATAAGCGCGCGGCAGCCATGCGACGTCAGATTACCTACTCGCTGCCCGCGAGGGCATGAGCTCCTCGTGAGGACGGGGAGGTTATGCCCATGCGCTCACGTCACATGTCCGAGACACACGACACCCCTGGCGGGCATGCTGGAGGGCCTCCATTATGGAGGCATTGCGAGGCGAGAGCACGTCATGAGCGAGCGAGGGCCATCCTCCGCCATGGAGGATGATGTTGCGCAAGCGCATGCGGCGCATGCCATGCGGCGTGCCATCCTCTGTAGCCTCCACATGCTTTTTTTTCCGGTGGCCCGAACATTGTCGGTCGCTCTGGGCCACCGTCGATTGGCATGTCGAGGTTTCGCGCTCGCGCGCATGCGCATGGCATTCCCGACGCACAACACAGGCATGTCCTTGGGGGGCGGATGAAAAAACTTGGCGCGTAGCGGCCGAATGGGTAGCTTACACTAGCCAGCCGCGTACCGCAAACAACTATTTCTTTGGGTCAATTGCTTCAGCTCGCACGACTTCGCCAACTAATGCCTCTAACTAGAATGCCTCGAAAACTATTTCCGTCGCGTAGAGACAGCGCAACTTTTTTGCGATGTCTAGAATCACTTTTTGCGCCTCGACTTCCGGCAGCGTACATCAGATGCAACGGAAAGTACTTTCGAAGGTGAGAACATGATTCAGGTCCAAAAGGGGCATTTGGAAACAAAGCAGTAAAGTACAACATCCGAAAAACATCATGGAAATTGAAAGCAAGACGAAGTGAGAGAGAAACGTTTTCGTGATATACTATAAAATAAGCGATATTTTATTTTTCATACCATGAAATAATTTTGTAAAGTGAGACCATTGCATTTAATTTCGATTTAAAATGACTTTTTTCTTATTAGAAGCAAACTTCATGATGATTTCATTATGAAATCATTACGGAAAAATTTCCTTATTCATTTAATAGGTCACATCAAAGCCATTAAATGTGAGTTTTGCATGAAAAAATCAATACGTAATTATAATACCAAACTATGAAAAAACTTCAAACAATTATATTCTATGAACCCATTAAAAATACCTCACATTCAAAATAAGTCAATATATAAAAATGGAATGTTATTTAAACTCCTTTGGGCTTTGTAAGTTGGAAAAATGTACGGTCCTTCAAATATAGTGCTAAACTTTCTATGGAATGTGTTCCTTCATAAGAGTGTTCTTAATAACTCTATAAAAACATTATGTATTGTGGATTTTTATTAATTATCAATAATGTAACATTCATGATTTAAGAGGCATTAAACAGAACAAAACTTAATCAAAGTAAATCTATGTTCGGATAACTGTGATAACATTATATTAAATACAAAAAATTTCATTGAATAAATATAAATAAACAAAAAATATAAAATGAATGAAAGGATCATATCATTGACATTTAAATCTAAGGATTATCATCCATAATAATTGGATTAAAAAATAATACTTAAAAAAGGTTTTCATATCACTTTTCATGAAATATTTTATCATGATAAAAAATACGCCAATTTTCATATTTTTTATGTAATATTTATACATTTTGCGATATAATTTTCACATTTATTTTGATTTCCATCACTTTTACCTAAATTTAAAAGGCCTTACTAGCCTTTTGCTAAACAAGAAGGAGGTAACTGATTGTTGGAAACATGGGTGGTGTCAAAGGTGTTGAAACATGCATTACTTTGTTTTTTTATTTATTTTTTATCTATGGTTATAGTTTATCCGTACAAACCAATGTATTTATCTGTTCATATGTAGAAGAAGAACTCATTAAAACTTAAATTAGAAAATTTCCCCCATTGAAGTTTGTAAGTGTTATTATATGTTCATTTTTCTTATTAAAATCGAATGTGAAATATTTTTTTTCATATACATGTTTACGAGTTTTTACTAGTAAAATATAAAGTTTTTAAATGACAAATTAAAATTTTTTATGAATTATTATTCAAATTGTATGATTCTATATATAGTGAACACACTATAATTTAGTATTTCACTTCTAGAAATGTTTTATTTTACTAATGAAATAGTTTAAAATAGGGTGTATATCACTTTTATAAAAGTGATGATGAATTATGGTATTTTCCTTTACAAATACATACATATTTTTGTTAAAGGAATATAATTTTTGTCATTAATTCATGAGAAAATTTATGGATTAAATGATACAGATCATTAGAAAATCTATATTTTGTTAAAAACGTAAGGGATCTGACTTGTACAACATTTAAACTTTATAGATGAGTATTATAAACTTTTTTGTTTTTTATTATAAATTAAGAAATAAGTATTATAAAGAATAATATTACCTATAAATGAAAATAATAGGAATTGATACATTTTTTAATGCCTCTCTCTCATGATTTTAAGATCTTATCCTTTTTCCTCTAGTCGAGTTTTGCATTATTCTCATGTTATCTCAATTTCCATAAAACAAATTAATTCAAAACATTTTTAAAAAGAGTAACCGATTTATTGTGGAACTAAACATTATTTTTTATTTTAATTTAATGATTTTTTGTTTGAATAACCTCTTCACCATTCTCTATCTAACGAGAGTTGACAGGTCTCCTTTATATGATAGAAAAACGTTTCAGCATCATGAATTTACTACCTTATCTTCAATCAAATTCTATCATGTTCGTCGTTTTCTTCCCTGACGTCCACGCAGTTGTATGGTTCGTATATACCCTTCTCTATCTTCTTGCGTCGAGAAGCCCTCATGTGACCTGAAAGATATCTTAACGCTTTGAATGTCTGCTTGGTTTCATCTGACGCACTTCGTCGGCTTTCGAAGCGCCGAAACTAGTTCTAGGCAGTGCAAAATAGTTGCGCAGGCTCTAGGCGACGGAAATAATTTTCAAGGCATTCTAGTTAGAGGCAATAGTTGGCGAAGTCGTGCGAGCTGAAGCAATTGACTTTATTTCTTTTAGCCATGGGCCCTCGCGCCGCGGCACAATCGAGAGCCCTTCCGCGCCTTGTACGGATTAATGACCGAGATGTCAAAGCGACCGAAGAGTTGTACACACCCTATCCAGGATCTTAAGGGAAAGAAGCTCAATTCCACCAAGGCGATGATACGCTTAGCAGAACATGGATAGTTCTCATGGACGAGTTGAGCAGCAGAAACTGATGTGAAACATTTGAAATTTTGAATGATTTGTATTTAGCTTCAATTTATTTTGATTAAAATTTCCAAATATTTCGCCTACATATACAAAATACCGAAAAATGATGAGGCGTACACTATTACGCCAAGGGGAACGTGGATGGTTCATAGGGATGCTCTGAGGAGCAGTACAATATACTCCGAATCAGGGAATTTTTATATTTTATAATTATCAGTAGTTTCAATAGGATAACAAGTGTTGGAAAAGTCGGGCACATATATACAATGTCGAGAATCACAATGCGGCATATTTTGGGTCCTTGGCGTTGAAGCCGAGCAGCGCGTGCAAAGTCCCTCTGTGTATGGATTCTTCAAGAAGATGTGCCGAGAAGTCACAGTGCTTCAAGAATATGGAAGCAAGATTTCGAAAAATCGTGCAAGGGTCGTCTACAGCTGTCGATGTTACGTCCATGACGTAACATAGACTCCTTAAACTCAGTGAGTAAAAAAAAAGATGCCTTACATTCATGACCCACCGTGCCAAGACCTTAGGAGTTTTACTCCAATCTACCGCGGGCATTTTGGCCATCAGCCCTGACCTCCGGTATGCCGTGCCACAACGTTCCTCAAAGGATGCGTGGAAGCTCCTTAGCGACACGGCCGCTGACTAGGCGTCAGAGCCTGGTCAGACGGTGACGACAGTCACAAGTCGTACACACAAGGGCAAGGGTCTGGCTGGAACACATAAGGCAAAGTGTCAAAATGCTTCAATACATTTGCTAAGAGAAATGATAAATGACAAGTCCATGGCATAAGTACCTGAGAAGATGCGTGACAGATTCCTCGCAACACAGCCGCTGACTACAGGCGTCAATGCCTGGTCAGACGGTGACGACAGTCACAAGTCGTACACGCAAAGGAGACACAAGACAGAATTGTCCAAATGCTTCAATAGCATTTGCAGAAAGAAATGACAAATGACAGGTCCATGGCATAAGTACCTGCTGCAGCGCACAGCGGGTATCGCACGCGACAGCACAAGGTTTGTCCTAAAACCGGCCCAAAACCACTGTTTTGGCCGTAACTCAGCGTAAACATGTCATAACGCTACGCCGTCGAAAACCTAGACGTGCAGAATCAAAAGAAGTACGCTACGACTGGTCACATGCATATATCCGGCATCAAACGCTGGACACACAATGCAAAAACATGCAAATCAGGCCCACGGCCAGTCCACCGATAAACTCCTACATGCTACAAAAAAGCTACGGGAGGTCCCAGGCAGCGTCCAAAGCTCTAAGACGGTCATTGGTCAGCTCCAAGCTGATAGTCCACCACCAGGCGACACACACTCAACCACTCTCAGGCAAGGGGCGAAGCCCAACAAATCAAATGGCCACCAGAAACTTCCCGCGTGCTAGTGCCTTTGTCAAGAAGTCAGCACGCTGCATGTCAGTGCCAACCTATATGACGTAGATCACATGTCGCTCTACCAGATCACGCACAAAGTGATGCTCAACCGCAATGTGCTTCGTGCGAGCGTGAAAGACGCCAGAGCTCTCCACACTGGCAAGGGCACTCTAGTTGTTGCAACGAAGCACAATGGCGGGTACTAACAGACCCAGCTCAAGGAACAGGTGCTACAACCACACTACCTCAGCAGCCCCTGCACCCGGAGCAACATACTTTGCCCCCGCCAAGCTACGTGCAATTCAGCCCTGCTTCCCGCTGCACCAGGACACAGCAGTATCACCGAGTAAGAACATGTAACCGGTGCGACTACATCCATCTGGACTCTAGGACCAGTCGCTGTCGGTGTAGCCGTCAAGAACCACTAAACACTATCGGCGAAAGCAAAGTCCGAGGTACTGTGTGGAGACCACATGCCGCACCACTCACATAGCCGCATGAAGGGCTCTAACACGTGGAGCCAGCAAAAATTGTGCAAGGAGGTTGACGGCGAAGGCGATGTCGTGACTTATGGTACCGGCCGGGTACATCAGAGATCTGATGAGAGAGAGGTACAAGGTCACATCCAATGTCTACACCAGCTGAGTGCGATCGTCCACCTTTAGGCCATCCTGCCCGTCAGGTGTGAGAGGTGTGGAAGCCGTGGGCACTACGCCAAGGAGGTCACTTAAGCGCTCCACAACATGTGCGTATCAGGCCCGATGCAGCTGTAGTGTTCAACGTCTGCAGTCTAGCACAATCTCCATGCCAAGAAACATCACTGCATGACCAAGGTCCTTCGTCCTATAGGCAGTCTGGAGGAATGCCTTGGCCTCCTTCATGGCCTCCATGGAAGGAGACGCGATCAGAAGGTCGTCCAGATAGACCGGGATGGGGGTGAACCGCTTAGGCATCCGTCGGATAAAAAGAGAGGGATCTGCCTTGCTCTGTACATACCCCGCACAAGTGAAGGTACAAGTGATCTCTTGGTTCCAACACCAAGGAGACTGCTTGAGGTCGTACAAGGACTTGCGCAAGTGCCAGACCTTGTCACCGTTTTCAAAGCCTGGTGGTTGAGCCACGTAAATCTCCTCATCCACAGAGCCATGGAGGAACGCATTCTTCACGTCCATCTGGTGCAGTTCCCAGTCATGCCGAGCCACTATACCAAACAAAGCGCTGGGCTGAGGTCATGCGGCCAACAGGGGAAAAGGTGTTAGTGTAATCGATGCCCTTGATCTGAGAGTACCCCTTGACGACCAAGGGAGCTTTGTGGCATTCCAGTGAGCCATCAGGCTTCACTTTCTTGCAAAAAAAACACTTGACGTGAAGAGCATTCCTCCCAGGTGGAAAGTCGATTAGCCCGTAAACTCCGTGCTCTTGGATGGCGTAAAGCTCATCCTCGCAGGCAGCACGCCAGGCGTCAGCATCCTCTGATGAGAGAGCTTCCTTCAGTGTGCCCGAATGAGGCGCCATAGAGGGAGAGCTCTGAGTGGCATGTGTACACGCCTGAGTGCTAGGTCTGACAACCACAACGGCAACTGTTGCATCACATGCAATATGAAACTCACGAGTGACGAGATCGTGGCCTACGGGACATGCTTGATGTACCTCTGTGTGCTCAGTGCAGAAACTCAAGCCTTGGGCCTTTGTGCTGAGATCACCACTCGCGATGCTACAAGTGGAGCGCCTGGGTGCGGGACCTGACACTCGCTAGACTCCGGAGACCAATGGTCGAAGACGACCACCACGCTCACGTGAGTAACCTGGGCTCCAGGGGCTCACCTCAGGCTCAGGGACAGCCACAACCATAGCTGGTGAGAACTAAGGCAAAGGAGCAGGTGATGCACTGCAGGATGCTTGTGTGGGAGACACGGGACTGGGTGTGATAGTAGGAGCAGGAGGTTAGGAAGGACCACGCACAGAGGCAAGAGTACTAGCGGACACAAGTACAAGATCATGGATACCTGTGGGGTGCGAGGGAACAAGAGTAGAAGCCGGCTGTGCTGGAGGGGTCTCTCGGCCAACAGCGATGATCGCTGGTTCATCAAGAGCCGGAGACCGGGAAGTGGAGGGGGCTCGAACGGACAGATCAGCCGGACAAGAGGTGCTCGCACGCTCAAACTCCCCCATCCGTCGAGAAGCCTCACACATACGAACATGCGTGGCAGACGGCAACGTGATCAAGGTCAGATCACGGTAGGTGAGAGACTGAAAGAAGAGCGTGTCGAGAGGGTCAGCGATGTGACGATGGACGGGGTCCCAAAAACGCCAAGCCTTCAACCGCGGGGAGATGCCTACGAAGGCACACAAGCGACCCCGCGGCGAGACCTTGGACCCCTGCTGGTCCTCTGTGTACTACATAGAAGACAAGGATCCCCGAACACGAGCAAGACACAGGACAGCACGGTGGCCAAAAAAAAGCTTGTACAATGTGACGTGGTCCAAAAGGGGACCATGCGGGAGGCAATTCAGGACCCACGTCATGTAGGCGAATCCTTTCAAGGCAAAAGACTCCAGGAGACCGCACTCTAACCGCATAACACAAACCGCATCCACCATAATGCAGTTCCAACGCTCAGAGACACCGTTCTACTAAGGAGTAGCAAGAGCAGAGACCTCGTGAAAAACAACGTGTTTGGCAAAGAAACTCTCCATCTCGCCAAGAAACTCACCGCCGCGATCCGAACAGAAGGTATGCAACATGTGGCGAGACTTACGCCCAGTTATCACTAGCCACACGCAAGACGTATCTGCCCGATCGGACAGAGACTTGACATGAAGAGGACCAAGAAGGTCCAAATGGACCAACTCGAGAGGGCGAAGTGCGCGAGAACGGGAGTCAGGGTAGGTGCAACGATACATCTTACCCTGAGCGTAGAAGAGACAGTCGGTCCCGGGTGGCTTCTCAAAAGAAGCCGCGTCGAGACCAGATACGAACTGTGTCCGAATGAGCTTCCACACAGTGGGAGAGCCAACATGACACAGGCCACAATGCAACAATATTTGGTGCTCAGTAGATAAAATACTGGTGATGAAAATATGAGAACGAGCAGAGGGGGAACAAGAAGGAGTAGAGATCCGAGAGACACGATACAAATCATCCAAAACAGAGGCACAAAGAACAACGGCATGAGTATCAATAGCAGTCACAGTCGCGGAGTCTGCAATTTGCTCCGCAGAGAGTCCCACCAGCATGCATGCACGTACAGAGAGCAAACTGAGCTCAAGGTTAGGTAGAAAAAGCACCTCGGAAAGATACAGGGGCCAGACGGATCATCGAAGTACACAATCCCAACACCCTGGACCGGCAAGGACTGACCAGAGCCTATGCAAACAGGATGAACAGGCACAACAAAACCAAGAACAACGAAGTCACTCTGACAAGTCATGTGATGAGTGAGACCAGAATCAATGATCCAAGTGCCACCAAGATCACGACTAGAGGACATCATTGTACAACGGGCAATGGAACACTCGGCCTCAGACGTGCGCTGAAGAATGACGAAGGGCACAGAGTTGCGACTCATGAATCCAATCGGTACTGTCAGGCCCATCATCATCACATGCCAACTGTGCCCCCCCCCAACACGAGTCATAAGAAGCGATGAGAATAGAAGAACAATCGGTCTGTGAACCACTCGGCTGTGACAACACACTCGCACCTCTCTAATAGTGAAGCGCCAAAAGGTGACAGAGCTCAGCAATGGTACGGTCACGCAGTCCAGGTCGCCACTACTCGTCGATGAGGAAACGGGAACTACTGCAGTCGTTGTCGTCGTGCGACCAGAGGCTCCACTGCTCAACGCAGCCCGCTGCACGTGTGCAGCCTGAAGACCCCGGGTGATCCGCGTCCAATCAAGCGGCTCCAGGCACTTGGTGTAGCGATGAGCGCCTCCATAGTTCAAGCAATGAACAGCACGTCCACTTCTACCACCCGATGAGTGCTACTGCTGCGACTGCTGCTGGCCTGAACCACGCCTTTTCTTACCCTTCTTCCCCTGTGCCGCGGCTGCCACACCCTGCATCTCAGTCCGGGTAGTCGGGTGGAAGGGGAAGGGGAAGATGAGGGTGTGCGAGAGGATGGAGAAGTGGTCTGCAAGAGGGGCATCGGCGGCGATGCGATGACCGCTGCAGCAATGGAACTCTCCTGATTGGCCACGGCTGCCTCGCGCACAGAAATCACCTAGAGGAAGAGCTGATGCGCCCAAGGAAGAAGCTGAAGGGAGGTGGGGAAGGGCTCGAGCACGACATCGCTGTACCCCGAGAAGATGTCTGCATCCTCAAGATGGTCTCCGATCATGAGCGTGCAAAGCGTCCAGAGGTATGTACCTCCTAAATTCCCAAGGCGCGTGTAGATGCACATGGCATGCTGCCAGTAATCAACTGCTGACTCAGCAGGTCCCTGACAAAGGGAGTGGAAAGCACAAATATGAGCCGCGCGGGAGGCGTGCGTCTCCGCAACAAGAAGAGACATTGCCAAGTCCCAGCCCTCACGCGGATAAGCACCCACGCCCGTGCCGGCCTCTCCAAGGAAAGGGCGAAATTTCGCGACAGTCTCACGCGGCATGGCGTAAAGGAGTCCGCGCATCGCCCGAGCCATTGTCACTACCTCAGCGCGGTCCACAACCTGGTACGAACTGTGATTGTAGAGCCATACCCCCACTGATGTGGCCCAGACCGGGAAGAGAGTCTACCAGCAGTCAAGCCGTCCTCGCTGACATAGAGCGGGGGTGGTATCTTGAAGTCCTAAGGTTGCCGCTCTGTGGGGAGAGCAACCACAAACTGGGAGGAAAGAGAGATGGGAAAAAGACCGAGGCAAGGAAAGTCGTGGAGGTAGGGATCAGACAAGGGTCAGATCTCCGGAAACAGAGAAATGGGACACGTCTGAAGCTGGTGGAGATGCTCTTGAAGCACCCGAATCTCCCTCTCATGTGTGTCATCATCCATCCCTGGCATGCCATGGTCCTCATCCAAAGGATCGAAAAGTGGTGGGTCCTGTCCTGCTGCTCTCCTCGGTATAAATGCTCACTCCTCTGTAGAGGGAATGGCACCGCCGACTCCCTCGGATGTCTGCTGTGGGGCCGTGGAGTGACCACAAATAAGATTAGTGAGTGCACATGTGGCGTCAGCCTGCTACTACTACTCACGACGTATCTCATCCTGCTGACTCCGCAAATCCACAATGGCCTGCGAGCAAGTGCTCATGACCTCAGAGGAGGAGGAGGAGGAGGGATCGGTTGGTCCTTTGCCCTTGTCACCGGTTGAAGCCATATAAGCGCTCACTATGAACCGGGACGTCAAACTGGTTGGATTTTAGAACCGTCAGCACTTCTCGAGGAGTTGAAACGTTAAGGAAAAATGATGTTTTTTACCCAGAAATTGCTGACGGCGGCACAGCCAATGGTGACTTCAGCGTTTTTTACACTAGCAGGAAAAATGCTAGCTTTTTTATGCTGGCATATGTTACGCCTTTAATTTTTTTAAGTCACACAGACTCCTCAGTGGGGGTGACTGCGTCAACCCTCCTACACTGTGCTGCCCTGTGCAACCCTGCGCAGGCCTGCACAGTCCTACACAGTGCTACGCAGCTTCTCCACAATTGCGCAACAGTGTTGCATGGCAATGTTGTGCAGTGTTGCGCAACAGCAATGCTTCTGTGGCCATTGCCATTGCTGCTACATTGCTGCCGCTTCTGCCACCGTAGTTGCACTGCTAGTGCTGCCCGCGGTTGCTGCCACTGCTCACATCCGCTGCCGCGAGCTGCTGCGAGCTGATTTTTCTCCCCTTATTTTTCTTTTTTTGTAGAGATGGGTAGCCAGAAAAGGCTGCTGCTACTCCTCATTGTGGCTGTCGGAGTTGGAAACTGTTGCAACTGACCCGGTATGGTGATGGGAAGTTTCTGGTGATGTCACTGCTCCAAATGGCTACAATGAGTCCGAGGATACGGTAGCGGCAGTAACGCTCACTGCTACTACCGGTGCTGAGTGTGGCGTAGCTCAGTGAGAGAGGTCTCGCTGCTCTGATACCATGAGAATATGCGTGGAAGCCTCCTAGCGACACAGCCGCTGACGAGGCATTAGTGCCTGGTTGGACCGTGACGACAGTCCTAAGTCGTACATGCAACTGCAAGGGTTTGGCTAGGAGACACAAGACAAAAGTGTCAAATGCTTCAAAAGCATTTGCAGAGAGGAATGACAAATGACAGGTCCATGGCACAAGTACCTGCAGCGGCGCATGTCGAGTGTCGCACGCGACAGCACAATGTCCGTCCTAAAACCGACCAAAACCATTGTTTTGACCATAACTCAGCGTAGACATGTCACAACGCTACGTCGTCTGAACCTATACGTGCAGAATAACAAGCCGGACGCTAGGACTGGTCACATGATTGTATCCGGCATCAAACGGTGGACACACAATGCAAAAACATGCAAATCAGGCCCACGGCCCGTCCATCGATAAAATTCTACATCGTGCAGAAAAACTGTAGGAGGTCCCAGACAGCGTCCAGAGCTCCGGTAGTCATCGGTCAACTCCAAGTTGGTAGTCCACCACCAAACAAAGCACCAGTACCACCTGTTTCCGCATTAGGGATCTGCACGAGCATTGACACGACCGAGTGGTCACAGTAAACTGTACTGGTCGACAGGAATATCACAAATCACAACAGTACCTGCCGTGGTGCACGGCGGGTGCCGCACACGGCAATACAAGGTCTGTCCTAAAACCGGCCCAAAACTACTGTTTTGGCCGTAACTCAACGCAGACATGTTAGAATGCTACGCCGTCTTAACCTAGATGTGCAGAATCACAAGGCGGACACTACAACTGGTCACATGCATGCATTCGGCATCAAACAATGAACACACAATGCAAAAACATGCAATTCAGGCCCACGGCTAGTCCACCGATAAACTCCTACATGCTGCGAAAAAAACGGCAGGAGGTCCCAGGCAGCGTCCAAAGCTCTGGGACGGTCATCGGTCACCTCCAAGCTGGAATTCCACCACCAGATGACACACCGGTACCACCTGGGTCCGTATCAGGGATCTGCACAGGCATGGACACGGCCGAGCGGTCACGGTAAACTGTACAGGTCGACATGAACATCACAAATCACAACACTCACCCATGACCCGATGGTATGCATGTCCATATACGTGCAGCACTGAAACGAGTGCAACAACGAGTACAAAATCAATCATGACGCAGACTCAGACACCCTTGCACCCTGCACTCAAACACTCTCAGGCAAGGGACGAAGCCCAACAGAACAAATGGCCACGAGAAACTTCTCGCGTACTAGTGCCTTCGTCAAGAAGTCAGCACGCTGCATGTCAGAGCCAACCCATATGACAGAGATCACGTGTTGCTCCACCAGATCACGCATAATGTCCTTCGTGCGAGCATGAAACAAATGAGAGTTCTCCTCAATGGCAAGAGCACTCTGGTTGTCGTAGCGAAGCACAATGGCAGGTACTGACTAACCCAGCTCAAGGAACAGGCGCTGCAACCACATTGCCTCAGCAGCCCTTGCACCCAGAGCAACGTACTCTGCCTCCAACGAGCTATGTGCAATGCAGTCCTTCTTCGTGTTGCGCAAGGATACAGCAATACAAACGAGTAGAAACGTGTAGCTGGTACAACTGCCTCCATTTGAACTCCAGGCCGAGTCACTCTCGGTGTAGAGGTCAAGAACCATCGAACACTGCCGGCAAAAGTAAAGTCCAAGGTACGGTGTGGAAACCACGTACCACACCACTCACATTGTCGCATGAAGGGCTCTAGCACGTGGAGCCTATGAAAGATGTGCAAGGAGGTTGATAACGAAGGCGATGTCAGGGCGTGTGGTAGTGGCCAAGTACATAAGAGGTCCAATGAGGCGGAATAGAAGGTTACATCCATAGTCTCTCCGAGTTGTGTGGGATCGTACACCTTTAGGGCATCCTGTCTGTCAGGTGTGAGAGGTGTGGAGGCCGTGGGCACGGCTCCAAGGAGGTCACTAAAGCGCTCCCCCACAACACGTGCGTATCAGGACTGATGCTATAGAAGTGTCCAACGTCTCCGAACTCACACGATCTCCATGCCAAGAAACACTACTGCACGACCAAGATCCTTTATCCTATAGGGAGTCTGGAGGACGGCCTTGGCCTCCTTCACGGCCTCCATGGATGGAGACGCGATCAGAAGGTTGTCCACATAGACAAGGTTGGCGATGAATCGCTCATGCGTGCGTCAGATGAAGAGGTACGGATATGCCTCCCTCCTTGCGTATCATGCACAAGTCAGAGTGACAGTGATCTCCTGGTCCCAACGCCGAGGAGACTGCATGAAGCTGTACAAGGACTTGCGCAAGAGCAAGACCTTGTCACCGTCCTCAAAGCCTAGTGGATGAGCCACATAGATCTCCTCCTCTTGAGAGCTATGGAAGAACACATTGTTAACGTCCATCTAGTGTAGTTCCCAGTCATGCTGAGCCACTACACCAAACAGAGGACGAGCTCAGGCCATGCGGCCGACGGGGGCAAATATGTCATTGTAATCGATGCCCTTGATCTGAGAGTACCTCTTGACGACCAATCGAGCCTTGTGGCATTCTAGTGAGCAGTCCGGCTTCACTTTCTTGCGAAAGACCCACCTGACCTGAATAGCCTTCCTCCCAAGTAGAAGGTCAACTAGCTCGTAAACTCCGTCCTCTCGGATGGCCCAAAGCTCATCCTTGGAGGCAGCACGCCAAGGGTCTACATCCTCTGATGAGATTGTTTTCCTTAGTGTGCCCGGTTCAGGTGCGATAGAGGTAGAGATCTGAGTGGCAAATGCACACGCCTCAGTGCTGGGCCTGACGACCACAAGCTCACCTGCTGCATAACAAGCGATATGAAACTTGCGAATGACGAGATCGTGTCCTACAAGGTACAATAGATATTCCTTTGTATGAGCAGTGCGGAAACTCAGGCCTAGGGCCTTTGTCCCGGGATCACCACTCGCGATGTTGCAAATGGAGCGCTTGGGTACGAGACCTGACACTCGTTGGACTCAAGAGACCAATGGTCATAGACGACCACCGGGATCACGCGAGTAACTCAGGCTCAAGGGGCTGACCTCAGGCTCAAATACAGGCATGACCATAGCTGGTGAGGGTTGAGGCAAAGGAGCAGGTGATGTAGTGTGAGGAGATGTGTGTGTGGGAGACACAAGACTAGGTATGATAGTAGGAGCAAGAGTCGATGCACGGCCACACACATAGACAGGGATACTGGTGAATGCAGTTCATAATCATGCATACCTGTGGGGTGCGAGGGAATAGGGGTAGAAGCCGGCTGTGCTAGAAAGGTCTCTGGGCTAACAGCGATGATCACTAGGTCATCAAGAGTCGGAGACCAAGAAGTGGAGGGGGCTCAAACGGACACATCAACCGGATGAGAGGTACTCAAACGCCCAGACTTTCCCATCCGTCAAGAAGCCTCATACATAGGAATGTGTGTGACAGACAGTGATGTGATTGAGGTCAGATCAAATGAGATTCTTGAAGAAGAGCGTGTCGGGGGACTCAACGATGCGAAGACGGGCGGGTTCCAAAAAGCACCATGCCTTCGACCGTGGGGAGATGCCCACAAAGGCACACAAGCGACCCCACGGCGAGACCTTGGACCCCTGCTGGTCCCTAGTGTACCAGACAGAAGCCAAGGATCCCCAGACACGAGCGCGATGCAGGTCAGCGCAGTGGCCAAACCAGAGCTCATACGGTGTGACATGGTCCGGAAGGGGATCGTGTGGGAGGCGGTTCCAGACCCACGTCATGTAGGCGAATCCTTCAAAGGCAAAGAACTCCAGGAAACCCCACTAAAACCGCATAGGGCGAACCGCATCCTCCATTGTGTGGTTCCAACACTCAGAGACACCGTTTTGCTGAGGAGTAGCAGGAGCGGAGACTTGGTGAAAAACCCCGTGCTCGGAGAAGAAACTATCCATCTCGTAAAGAAACTCACCGCCATGGTCCGAGCGGACGGTACGCAGAGTGTGGCGGGACTGACGCTCTGCCATCACTAGCCAGAGGCGAATCAAGAGAGTAGCGTCACTCTTCTGGCGCATGCTGTAGAAACACCGCATTCGGGTGAAATCATCAGTTAGGGGCAGGACGTTCGGTCCCGATCGGATAGAGACTCGATGGGAAGAGGACCAAGAAGGTCCGAATGGACTAACTCGAGAGGGTAAAGTACGCAAGAATGCGAGTCGTGGTAGGTGCAATGATGCATCTTACCCTAACCGCAGAAGAGACAGTCAGTCTTGGGCGGCTTCTCGAAAGAAGCCGCGTCAAGACCGAGTGCGGGCTATGTCCAAATGAGCTTTGACACAGTGTCAGAGTCCACATGGTACAGGCGACGATGCAGCAATCGCTAGTGCTCAGCAAACAGAACAACAATGACAAAAACACAAGCAAGAGGGGAGGGGGAGCAAAAGGGGGAAGAAATCCAAAAGACACGATACAAATCATCCACAACAAAGGCACGAAGAACAACGGTACGAGTACGAATAGCGCTCGTAGTCGCGGAGTCTGCAGTGTGCTCCACAGAGAGTCCCATGAGTGTGCAGGCATGTACAGAAAGCAAGCTGAGCTCAAGGTCAGGCACAAAATGCACCTCAGAAAGATATAAGGGGCCAGACGCACCATCAAAGCACACAACCCCAAAACCCTGGACCGGCAAGGACTGACTAGAGCCTGTGCGAACAGAATGAACAAACGCAACCGGACTAAAGACAACGAAGTCACTACGACGACAAGTCATGTGATGAGTGGCACCATAATTGATGGTCCAAGTGCCACTGGGATCACAACCGGAGAACGCCACGGTAGAACGGGCAATAGAACACTCGGCCTCAGACGGGCGCTGAGCAACAGGTAATGAGGAACGATGGACACTGAGGTGCGACTCATGAATCCAATTTGTATTGTCAGGCCCATCGTCATCACATGCCAGCAGTGCCCCCCCACACGAGTCATGACGAGCGACGAGATCAGAAAAAAAAATAGTATGTGAACCACTCGGCTGTGGCAACACACTCATACCTCCCTGAAAGCAAACCCCCAAAAGGTGACAGAGCTCGTCGATGGTGCGGTCATGCGGTTCCGGGTCACCAATGCTCGCCGGTGAGGAAACGGGAAGTACTCCAATCGTGGTCGCCGTGCGACCGGAGGCTGTGCTGCTCGACGCAACCCGTTGCGCGTGTCCGGCCTGAAGACCGCAGGTGATCTATACCTAGTCAAGCTGTTCTTGGCACTCGGTGTAGCAATGAGCGCCTCCACAGTTGTAGTATTGGAAAGTGCGTCCACTACTACTACCGGATGACTACTGTTGCTGCGACTGCTGCTGGCCGGAACCACGTTTCTTCTTACCCTTCTTACCCTGTGCCGCAGATGCCACACCTTGCATCTGAGTCGGGGTAGGTAGAGAAGAAGGGGAAGAGGAGGATGTGCCAGAGGATGAAGAAGTGGTTTGCAAGAGGGGCGTCGGCGGTGATGCAATGACCACTGTAGCAAGGGAACTCTCCTGATGGGCCACGGCTGCCTCATGGGCGGAAGTCACCTGGAGTTAGAGCTGATGCGCTCAAGGAAGAAGCTGAAGGGAGGTGGGCAAGGGCTAAATCACAGTGTCATTGTACCCTGAGAAGATGTCTGCGTGCTCAAGACGGACTTTGATCATGAGCGTGCAAAACGCCCATAGCTGTGTACCTCCTGAAGTCCCCATGCGCTTGTAGATGCGCATGGCACACCGCCAGTAATCAGCTGCGGACTTGGTAGGTCCCTAAGAAAGGGAGTGGAAAACGCGAATGTGAGCGGCATGGGTGGCATGCGTCTCTGTAGCAAGCAAAGACAGTACCAGGTCCCAGCCCCCACGCGGATCAGCACCCACGCCTGTGCCGGCCTCTCCAATGAAAGGGCGAAAGTCCACAACAGTCTCGCGCGGCATGGCGTAAAGGAGTTTGAGCATCGCCCAAGCTGCTGTCAGTATGTGAACGCGGTCCGTAACCTAGTACTGACTATGATGGTTGGGCCATACCCCCTCTACAGTGTCCTAGTTCCGAAAAAGAGTCTCCCATCAGTCAAAGCTATCCTCGCTGACATAGAGCGGGGGCAGTGTCTCGAAGTCCTTGGTTTGCCTCTCCGTGGAGAGAGCAATGACAGGCTGGGAGGAACGAGGGAAAGACATCGGGGCGAGGAAATTCGCCGACGTAGTGGCAAGGCAAGGGTTGGATCTCTGATAACAGAGAACCAGAACGCGTCTGAAGCTAGCGGAGACGCTCCTGAAGCACACGAATCACCTCTCATGGATTTCATCATCTATCCCTGACATGCCAGGGTCCTCATCCAAAGGATCAAAAAGTGGCGGGTCCTGTCCTCCTACTCTCCTCGGTGTAAATGCTGACTACTTCGCAGAAGGTATGGCAGCGCCGACTCCCTAGGATGTCTGTTGTGGGGCCGTGGACTGACCACGAATCAGATCAGTGAGCGCACGGATGGCGTCAGTCTACTGCTCCTGCTGATGGCATATCTCATCCTCCTGACTCTGAAGATCTGCAATGGCCTGTGAGCGTGGTCTCATGACCCCTGAGGAGGAGGAGGATGGATCAGCTAGTCCTTTGCCCTTGTCACTGGTCGGAGCCATGTCAGTGCTCACTATGGACCGGGACGTCAAATTGGTTCGGATTTCAAAACCGTAAGCGGTTCTCAAGGAGTTGAAATGCTGGCAAATTCTTACTTTCCGAATCCAAAAATGTTGACTAAGGAAGGTGCTGATGTCAATAGGCATTTGCTGATGTCAGCATGGACCTGATGATGTCAGCAAGGAAAATGTTGACATCAGCACATGTCCCTTTTTTCTGTTTTTTTTTTCATTTTTTTAACAACCCTCACGCTTGTTGGGCGGCTGCTCCGTAGCAGCTGCGTAGAAGCTCTACAACAGCTTCCGCAAGGCTGCTGTCAGTGCTGTGCCTGTGCTTGCAACAACAACCGCGTAGCTGCTTGCGCAGCTGTGATAGCAGCATCGCGCTGATGTTGCATCACAGTGCTGCTGCGCGTTGCTCTAGTTGTGCTGCTACTGCTGCGCGCTGACGCTGCCATGCTACTACCGCTACTACTCGCTGCTGTTGGTGCTGCTCAATTCTGCCACTGTTGCGTGCTGTTGCTTGCTATTGCTGTTGCTACCCACCATTGTCGCTGCCGCTGCTATGTAGCACTGCTACGTAGCGTTGCTACGCACTCCTCCTGATGCGTGCTACTACTATCGCGGGCCGCTGTTGCTGCTGCCCGCCGCCGCCTTCTGTGGCTGTCGCCTGCTGCAGTTGTCACCTACTGCTGCTAGCGGCTGTTGCTGATGCACTCTTACATGCTGAAGGTGGGTGATGTCGCCGGCAGTCGGGTGTCGTAGGCAGGTCCCTGTGGGTCAGCTGGAGCAGAGACGCTCACTACCGCTGCTCTGTTGCGTCTCTGCTATGCAGCTCGGCGAGGACTGTCTTACCGCTCCAATACCATGAGAGGATCCGTAGAAGCTTCCTAGCGACACAGCCGCTGACTGGGCATCACTGCCAGGTCACACGGTGACGAGAGTTACAAGTCGTACACACAACGGCAAGGGCCTGGCTAGGAGACACAAGGCAAAGTGTCAAAATGATTCAATAGCATTTGCAGAAAGAAATGACGAATGACAGGTCCAGGGCATAAGTACCTGCCGTGGCGCACGGCGGGTGTCGCACACGGCAGCACAAGGTCTGTCCTAAAACCGGCCCAAAACCACTTTTTTGGCCGTAACTCAGTGCAGGCCTGTGAGAATGGTACGCCGTGTGAACCTAGACGTGCATAATCACGAGCCAAACGCAAAGACTGGTCACATGCATGCATCCGGCATCAAACAGTGGATACACAATGCAAAAACATGCAAATCGGGCCCACGGCCAGTCCACCAATAAACTCCTACGTGCTATAGAAAAAGTGTAAGAGGTCCCAGGCAGCATCCAGAGCTCTAGGATGGTCGTCGGTCTCCAGAGCTCCAGGCTGGTAGTCCACCACCAGATGACGCACCGGTAGCACCTGGGTCCGTATCAGGGACCTGCACGAGCATGGACATAGCCGAGTGATCACAGTCAACTGTACAGGTCGACAGGAACATCACAAATCACAATAGTTCTGACTACTTCTACCACTTTCCAGAAAGGTCTACAGATGTTGTTGGAAAAAGAACGACCGTCAGATCATCTTGATCCACAGCTCTACTGGGCTCGGCACAACATCAACAAAAAGGAAGAAAACATGAGGGCCGAGAGAGAGATCTCCATCTCTCTCTCTCGACCCTCCTGTCCATCCTACATGGCGGGGCATGGTATGGCTGTGGGCAGGCCTCTTTAGGCATCCCACTGATCCATCCATCCGCAGCCCTAATCTCTCTACTCATCCTATGGGAGCTCCGTAGAGCTAACAGGACAGCTCCACCGGACGAGATATATTCAGACAGGTTTTGGACAAACAGGGTCTGTGGTTCGGCAGAAGAAGCGAGAGTGCGAGCATGAGCTCCTCTCGACTCTGAGTCTGCTGACGTGGCGAGGAATAGGAGCACGTGGAAGACATTGTTCTTTCTAAAGAAGGATCCCACGCTCATGAATCGTGCAAAGGCAGGTGGAAGGATCGCGGCCGTCGCCGAGTCAAGAGGTGCGGTCCTTCCGTCATCTCAAGACAACCGGCCGAGAGATCGGTGACTATGAGAAGCTACCGCAGATCCAGACGATCTCGTCCGTGGATCGCACCGAGGGCGCTGGGCATCCGCCAACCTCGGTCTGCCGATGATCGGAGATCATCGAGCGGTGTCCGGCAGATCCTGTGGCTGAGAACCCAAAGACACAAGAATACCGGACTACTCAACACTTGTACTTTTCTGCTCTTAGTTAGTACAGACATACAAGTAGCCGTAGTTTTGTATTTGCTATTACTTCGTCTGTGTGTAACCATTCTGAACAAGCTTGGTACCGTTGGAAAGCTTGTGAGACGAGTCGTGTAACTGTGCCTTCAGCTCATGCTCTTGAATCGCATAGTCAGTGACATTATACAGGAAAGAGTGCCTGTGTGTATGTGTGTGGTAACACGTGTATGAGAGAGCATCACCAACAGTCCAGTAGAGAGTTGACATATCAGAGTACTGCGTCTAAAGATTCCTAAAGATTCTGGTATGTAAACTTCAACAGATGTGTTGCAAATAATTTTGATGTTTTGATGTTTTTCTGTGCAAAATTTCGACAACACTAGAATTTTATAAAGTTGTACCTCTATATTCTTAAAGCCCCACGACTTCTTCGCAAAGCTTCTCAAAGTAGCCACTCATGGCCCAACCTCGCACGCATTGCTCTTCTCGAGCGCTAAGGACCCAACACATGCCTCATTCTCAATCTCTGCATTGTACATATGTGCTCAACTCACTCGACACGTGTCATCAAAGTACACTTATTGCTTTGATGCAAAAAATCTATTTATCCCAAATCCTCAAAACCCCTTCTGTCCCACACCTCATCCTTGTGAACCACCTATGTTCCGCTCGGCGTAAAACTTGGTATCAGAACGTAGTAGCACTGGGGGGACAACCAACGCAATAACTACTTACAAACTCGCACGAGTCTTCAAAGCATCCCCAGGTTTCAAAAGATCACAGACTTCGCGACAAAAACTGTGAATGGGGTGAGCGCAACCAACGAGGAGCATCAACTTTCAACAAAAACTCTCGTGATGGAGGATCTACAGCAAGCAAACACCAATGCTCTCCAGACAAAACTGTTAGCTGTGGCAACCTTCGCGGCGCATGGCAAAGCACCGAAAATCTCAACAGCCAACCTGGTGACAGACCCCTTAGGCTCGGCTAACCATGTGCCCCCGTTGCTGCCCGTCAGGTCAACATATTGCACGATGAGCAGCACGGACCGACAAGCTCGAATCAATGAAGACCTATACCAGAAATTGTCGAGACTCAAGATTCACAACACCATCTTCTCAAACAACGCAATGCAACGATGGAGGAGCTTTGAATTTCCCATGCGCACTAAGCAGTAATCACGGAGGTAAATCTTCAACTCTCAACTGAACCCTAGGTTCCGTCGGCACCCCCCAAGACATTTGATCCAGCGCACTCCAGGGGTCCAACGGTCACGATTTTGGAGGTGTACTTCACCCTTGCTAAGGTCAACACAGGCAAGAGCAAAACTGACCTCATAGCCTCGCTTTTGAGGGACATAGCTTTAAATTAGTGGTCCAATCTTATGGCCATCCAATGGGAGCAAGAGACAAAAGAAGCCAGGAGTGCAGAGTGCGATTCGATGAGAGAGAAGAAAACAACTAAGATGTTTCAACTCGTCAAAACTTCAATATGCTTTACATCATTATGTGAAAACAGGAACCCACATTTGTGATCCATTTTTACCCCTGAGTGGTCCCCAAATACATCAATCAGAGGTGCAGAAAACTTGTACCACATCCTCATCGCTTTAAAATGCAGGACCCATTGTCACGGCCACGACCCTCTCCAAGACCTTGTTTGCGGCCTCCTCCTACACCATCTCCATGAGGTGTTGGTTGCTGCCAATGTAACGGCCTCTTGTCCACTGCCAACAGCCTCAAGGCACCGAGTCCTAAAGTTGCCATGCTACATGTATTTGGGCATAGTCACTCATAGAAGGTCTACGTTAAGAAGCTCAATCAATGCCTGTATCTCGTCATTGTCGCGGCGACGATTGTGCTCGGAAGCATATTTTACACATTATTTTTCACTAGATGCGATTTAGGGGTTGTTTTCCTTTGACCCCGTTCCATTTTCCAGCTGTCCCTTGAGCCCCTATAGCGTCTATGCGCATGCCACAGCCTTGTTGTGCACATGCATTGAGCCATACACCTGAGCAGAGCTTTTGGGTTCACCAATTACAGCTCACTCATGTGGTCATGAAACATCCTCCATCTTGTCCAAGCCTAGCCCGTTGGTGTCGTGGTTGTCTTCTCCTTCACCCTCTTAGTGGCAAGACTATCACGTGAGTACTCCAGTTACAAGAAATCCATGTACTTGAAGTTATGAGTCCGAGCGCCCTCGGTGAAGCTTTCGGCTTCCTCCATGGGTGCGATGAACTCCCTCAAGGACTCGTGCAAACTACACACTTGCTTGAAGTCCTTCAGCTTGTGGAAGGCACAATGTACCTCCTTGCGTTGGTTGTACTTCTTACATATTATAGCGCAAAAGGCCTCCCACAGCATGGGTTGCTACTACTAGTGTGGTTGTTGTGCATCCACCCCTTTATCACTTGCTTGAAGAGCTTGTCTTTGAGTTGCATCGTGGCAAGATTGCATTGCTTTCGCAGTGGAACCTTCTGGACACATAGAACATGCTCCATGTGGTTTAGCCGGTTGGTTGACTTTGTGTCTTTTGGAAGATGTCCATATTGTGGAGAAAGGATGTGTTCATGACCAGTCCCGATGTCATCGAGGCGAGCAAGTCGTTGATGCCACTAGCGATGGCATCAGCACCTACGTGCTCCACCTTGTTGTTGCACCCGCATTTGGGTCACGCTCTGTAACTCTTTTAGGTTGTTTCATCAACGAGTGAACGGCCAGACACTGCAATTGGTAATCACAGTCGAGGTTCGTGATGCTTTGCTCAATGTTGGCTAGTAGGTTCGTGAACGCAAACTTCATCTCTCATGTTGTCAAAGCCTTAGTGATAGCCTCACGGGCCTCATGTTATCCGTAAACCTTTGCCCACCAAAGGAGGGTACAGTTTGCTTACACGCCTCTGAGGAATTCCGTCTTACAAAGAAAGCTCTAATCAACAAGGATGCTCAAGGGATGTCCCTATGCATACACATTGTAGAAAGGAGGATCCGTCTCTGCTCCTTTGGATGGTGTTCAACTTCCACTCGTGCTAATCTTGAGTCATCTCGCTGCCTCGGTGGCCGCCTTGCCGAGATTTTGACACGCGTTATAAATTTCCTTTACCTTGGTATCGTCTGGCTTGTGTTGACAAAACCTTCCCATGTGGCTGATTTTGGTGCCTTCGTTATTGTTGGCAACCTTGGTGCTGTCGGCTACTTCGTACGATTTGACAAGCGCCTTGTCCTTCCCGAGTGACCGTCTTGAGTTCATCGCATGACAGTTTCAATGATCGTGGTCTTTGTCACCTTTGCCGTATTCGACGACATGCTCTTTGTCCGGTTCCACTTTCAGATTGTCCTCCTTGAGCGTGTCCTCTGTCATGTGGAAGTCTCCAACATGTATGTCAATGTGCTCATTGAGCACTTTTCTGTCTTTGGCACGCTCCTTGATTCTGTCGATTTTAATGCGGTTTCCCTTTAGTGACACGGTTTCAATTGATCTGGCCACCGTACTCACAAAAACGGCTCTCAAAACTTGGAGTCCGTCAAGGGCATGTGGTGAAGCCATCACCACCTTGCCCTTGTTAGTCTTGGAATAACCGGTACTTCTACGCCGTCAAGACGTGTAACTAGCATGTACCTTCTTGTGTGAGTATCGCTCACAACCTCGGAGAGATGTCGCCCCCTTCTTGCTTTCATTTCTCTCACAATCGGTGAGGCAACTACAAAGTTTATTTATGTTGTCTATGCAATCGCAGACGGCACAAGAAAGAGGCCAAAAAACTTCCTAAGCCGTCGGCACAATCACTTGGTATAAAAACAACACTTTCTTTACACCACTATTTTCTATAGCACGTGTGTTTGTCTTAGGTTCCTAAGCCGTGATTCTTGATACTTGGCTACCTATTACACCCAAGAAAGTAGAAGCAAGTGAATAGAAGGCAACTCGGTGAGAACCATCCAAAAACATGATGAGGGAAGGGGGACAACTTTAGTGTGAAGGACACACCTCTACATACTCCTCACTCACTCCTCTTATTCTTTCTTTTGTCTTCAGGTCTTCCTTGGCCGCTTCTTGAGCTCTCTTGACGCGCCTTGTGCCTCCTTGGAGGCGTCTCCCTTGCACCCTAGACGATGAGGAGGCATTCAAAAAATTCCCACGGTATCGCCTTCCTTTTTTTTTAGGGCTCTCAGACCGTGATAGTCCCTGGCCTTATGAAGGAGTGCTGAAGGAGGAAGAGGTTAATCTTGTGAGGAGGAGGGGAATGATGGTTTGGGGGTAGGCACTTTCAAGGTAACGTGTCCCGTTACACCCAACCCCATCCACAAAAGAATCCACGTAGCTCCCTCGGCTAGAGTAGAAGGTGGAAGGAGGTAGGAAAATGAAAACTGTGTCCTCGAGAGCTTTCCAACATATTTTACGATGCATTAGATGGTTACGTTTTTGGCTCGTACCTCCGTGTGATGTTTCTATTTCTGCTACAACTTTTCACGATTCTTTATCTATGTCGTTGCCACCAAAACCGTTGCAGGCTTGGTTGCAAGGGTTATCCTGTTTTGACACCATTCTAGCGGGTGTGACTTTAGCTCCTCTACAGATTTTGTTTTCATGTTTACAAAATGGTGTCTCTCTATCCCTCACATCACTCATTATATGATGCAAGGATGAGAGACCGATAAAAAAGGCTCAAGGCCATAGGCATCGCGGCCTCCTAGCCGCCGATCGAGTGGCTAACAATGTTTGCGGCCAGCAGGTGGCCGGCCGATGGCCAGCCGGTCACTTGACCAGTCGCCGGCCGTCAAGCTAGCCGGCTGCCAGCTGGCCAGCGGTCGGCGAAGGGCTGGTCTTCGTCCAGTCCCCGATTTGATAAGGGGTTGTCTGCCAAACTGGCCCTCTTGCTTCATGTTGCTTACAAAGGTGTGAGAAGCTCCTCCATCCAGTAGTGCCGGTAGCAATCTGTGACTTCCACAATCCCTTGGCTGTAGTCATAGCAACATCGCCGGTTGGTTGTTCTAGTACACCTGGTCAGCTTTTGTGGTATCATGATCCCTCATCTGCAGCATTGTGAGTCGTTCACATGGGCGATTGCCGGTGGGTCGACACTTCTTTTTTCGACCGGACAGGAGGTTCGCTGCCTACTCCACCCCTTTAATTTTTCTCGACTCCTCTTTTTTTTTCTTTGCAGCTTCCCCCCTATTATTGCATGTTGCTGTCTTTTACAACAGTTTTGCGAGATGTGTGCCGACTTCCTGCAGGTCGAGCACAACCTTTGATCGCATTGATTGATGGCATCAATCTCCATCGTGGATGAGGTTTCCGTGCACTGTGACATTCCTCCACCACGATGTAAGTTGTGGCTCAGGATTTGCCAGCCGTCGGATTCTTACATCCGAGCGTTGTAGTCAGCATTGCCGATGCAAGTAGTAGTTGCGATCATTTGTGGAAGGTCATATTGGATGCTAGACGTGGAAATTGCTTGCTGGATGTTACACTTGAGGTCGCCATTGCAGTAGAATCAGAGTTCGCCGAGGGTGATGTCACTACCATTATTGATTCCAGAGAAACGCCGAGTATGCTTTGCCATGCCAGACTGCTCACACAAGCGTTCAAGCTTGTACCATGCATAAGACTATTCCTCTTGATATCAAATATTTATGCATCTTTCCAAAGCGTTCGAGTATGGCGCGTATGACAGTTGCATACCACTTTGATCGGTAATTTTGATATCAAATGTTTCTGGAGTGATCGACTTAGGATACAAATTTTCACTCTGCGAATTTCAGTTAACACAGAAGTATTCTAAAGAATGATTTCATCTAGTTTGGAGTGCCACGTGGCTGCTGCCCACTAGCGTCCTGGTTCCTTAGACGTGAGCTCCAGCATTATGACACCCGTTCATTTTCGGGCTCATGTTCATGTCACACAAGCGACTTAACATTAGCGCAGTACTTGGTTGCATGGCAGCTCGCGTGAATGTTGTTTTGACAAGCTGCCATGCAAGCTGATTGCACACACTTGTGGAAAACGAGCTTGACCATATGAAATTTATAATGTTTAAGTTTCAAATGACTAGAAGCTACATGCAAGTTGCACGCGATAATCGCCCACTCCACACACAACCTAGATTACGGACCATAAAGTAGTTGGATGCCCCTTTTTATCACAATTAAAGTGCCATTCATCCACAAATTCGACCTACTAGGATCGCTAAAGTATATCAAACCTGAGAAATCACATCAAAATCTAAGATCACATGATTCTTAAAAACATAAACATCGAGCTTAGAGATCACGAGGGTAGCTTTCCGAAGGATTCAGGAAATCGTGATATGTGCTACGTTTGATTGATTTGCTTGAGAGGTAGGACGTCTGCGGTCAACGACTAGAGAGGTCATGAGAGCCATTGATCTAGCTCCGCCAATATCTTGATCCATTGGATGGTCTTTAGACCAACTTTGTGGCGTGCCATGCAAAAGTGAGGCCGCGAGGTCAATTTTCTTTGTGTTTTACCCGTGCAGTAGTGAAGGTCGTTTGCAACATTCAGACCATCGGTCTTTTGGAGTTTGCTGGATTGAGTAACTTTGGAAGTACCGAGCGAATCTGGGGTTGCTAGGCTTGCCTCGAGAGTGTTTTTGACAGAGTCTAGTGATCCTCCATCGCTAGAGTCTTTGTCAGTTACTGCTGCTTATCGTCAGGTGCGTTCACTCCATTCATACTTGTCGTCGTGAGAGTTGCGACCTTCTGAACATTGGAGATGCTATGAGGACTTGTGCGGGATTGTCGCCTTGAAGTTAGCGCGTGGCTATCCTTCCAACAATGATTTGCTCTGATACCAAGTGTTACACTGAGGGGAGCTTGGGTTGTTCAGAGGGATGAGTTGCGAAGCGGAATATGATGTGGGAAATTGGGAAAATCGGATCTATAACTTGTGGTAGGTGTACTTCAATGACAAGTGTTGGATATGTGTAACGGACATATAAGATAACTAGATCAGAATGAGGCATATGTTAGGTGTTGGGTGCTCGAGCCAAACGACACATGCAATGTTGCGTCGTAAGTGGTCGCTTCGAGAAACTCCTCTGAGAAGTCATGGGGTTTTGAAAATATTCAAGTGCGGTTTTGTAAACTTCGGCCGCCATTGACAAGTAAACAGAGAATTCTTTTTATTTTTGACTGTCAACCTTTCTGGAAGGTGGTCAAGTATGTCAGAGTTTTGAGAACGGAATGCTAAGAGTGGAAGCAGGTGGCCAAAACGCCCTCGACCAATAGGCGTAAAAATATTGAGGTCAACGAATGGTGAGCCATGAATGCAAGGACGGAGATGTTCATTTGCCGAATGTAGGGACTCGTGTACGCCTGAGGTAAAACACCCCACCCCTGTCAAGCAAGACCTAGGAACCCTCCCTCCCCCAAGAGGAAAGCTCTGATACGTTGATCACCCTCTTCACCGTGGCCAGGTTCTCATGCTTCTATTGTGGGCTGAACCACAAGGCAGCTCACCACAACTTCTTCACCGTGGATATCAACTGCCCAGTGCATTTTTCGAATGATGAACTCATCACCATCAAGGCCGCCATCCGTGATTTCCCCCCCCCTCCGCTCTCTTGTCTCCCACCACGCCATCATTTCTCTCACACCTCCCTGTCTTGGTTGCACAGGCATGGACCACGTCGACTCTGACATCGGTGTCTTCCTCACCGGCTTCTCACCAAACTACAGTTCTGGTGGTGCGGGTGGAAGCATTCCTTTGCCCACCCTTCGACTGGCAACAACTTCATCAAACTTGCGTATCACGTGCTCTCCAAGGAACAATTTGATGGCCTCAAAGCCGGTCTTGCCCTCCCAAACCCATCCGATGGGTTACATCTCCCACCTTCCACCTCTTGCCAACACTTCATCAAGTACCGCCAACAAACCATCGACACCGACATCCTGGAACACCACACAATGAATCCTCCTCCACCATGGGACCCTGGCGGGTCCACGCACCAAGACCCCACGTCGCACCCGTGGCAAACCTTATGGCTACCGGGCGGGGTCCTTGTGTCCTTCTCCACCGAGACCCAAAAACTGAACTGTGCATTCCTTCACCCGGCCTCCCCTTCTTATCAGTCTCGTCTCTTTCACCACTCCCTCAAAGTTTTCAATGATTACTCTCATCCCTCCCCATGTAGGAGTATCCCCCTACCTTGGCGGCTGAGGCCAGTCTGTGCCTCCTCTCACATCACATGTGTCCGACGGCGTCACCGTATCCCTAGCTACATAGCTCTCTTTTCCTTCTTTGCTTGGCTGTTGCAAAACTCTCCGTTCTCAATTCTAAGACAGTATTTCATCCTCATATGTCAACCACTGACCTCCTTTCTCTTGCCTTTTGTGCAACCATTACATGCTCCCCCCTTCCCTCCTCTTCCCCCCCCCCTCGCTTATTGCTCCGCCCATCCCCCCCCCTTTCCCACTCTTCCTCCATATCCACGCACACACCCCCTCCCTCTACACCTCTGTTCCGTCCTCCACCTGACCCCACTCTCCACCATCCCTCTCTTCTTTATTCCTCCCCCCGACAAGTTCCTCCCTCCTCCTCTCCACCCCCTTCGTCTACACAAGGCAATCAAGCCCCCAACTCTCTTATGTTTTTAGGCAATCGGACTTCCAATTACTCATCCCTCCCCATTCCACATTCTACTCTCTTTCGCCCCATTGGACGAGAGAGGACCCCTCCACAGGACTCCTCCATGGGACTCCTCCACTGTTGGACATGTTATCCAACAGCTACAGGTTGCCATCTCTCTCAGGGCTAAGGCTCGTGTACCCGTTCAAACAAGAGTTAGTCTCATCAACTCCTACCTTAACCCTAAGTTCCTCTAGTATTCTTACATCTGCCCTCCGTCTTCTGAGCACCTCTAGATATCACTACTCTCCTCCTCAACTTCCTTTCCTCGAATGCACACCAAGAAGACTCCTCCACGGGACTCCGAATGTACTCTTATGAAACTGCCTGCGCTTCCAAACCTCACAACGGCCTCAGAGTCATATGGCCTCCTACTCCCATTGCTGCACAAGCTATAAAATGGGGATACTCCTTCCTCTCTCCTAGTGAGCCTCAATGGAAACACACTGCTCTGTTTACCCAAAACATTTCCCAGCAATGACATTTCTTCCTATCACATCCCTTCCTCAGTAGACTCAAACTCCCCTCCCTTCATCCACGTTGGTGCTTTACATTCAAACAGTTCCTCGTATCATCCCCGCACATCCCCCTCCCCTGCATTCTCTTCGAAGAGCTTGCTCGGGAATATTATGCCTACAACCGCTTCATCTCCAAACATCAATTGGTCAAGTTTGGTATACTCCCCTCGGAACGCTGGCTCCGGAATGAACAAATCACTCTTGGCATAATATTCACTCTATTGTGATTTGTGACGTTCCTGTCGACCTGTACAGTTTACTATGACCACTCGGCCGTCTCCATGCTCGTGCAGATCCCTGATGCGGGCCTAAGTGGCACCGGAGCGTTGTCTGGTGGTGGACTACCTGCTCAGAGCTGATCAATGGTCGCTCCAAAGTGCTGGATGTTGTCTGGGATCTTCTGTGGTTTTTCTGCAGCTTGTAGGATTTTATGGGTGGACTGACCATGGGCTCGATTTGCATGTTTTTGCATTGTTTGTCCACCTTTTGTTTCTAGATGCATGCATGTGACCAGTCCTAGTGTCTGGCTTGAAATTCTGCACGCGTAGGTTCAGACGGCATGGCGTTCTGACTTGTCTACACTGAGTTACGGCCAAAACAGTGGTTTTGGGCCGGTTTTAGGACAGATCTTGCACTGCCGCGTGCGATACCCGTGTGCTGCGGCAGGTACTTATGCCATGGACCTGTCATTTGTCATTCTCTCTCTGCAAATGATATTGAAGCATTTTGACACCTTGCCTCGTATCGTCTAGCCAGACCCTTGCCGTTGTGTGCATGACTTGTGACTATCGTCACCGTTTGACCACGCACAGGCGCCTAGTCAGCGGCAATATCACAAGGAAGCTTCCACGCATTTTCTCATGGTATCAGAGTGGCGAGACCCCTCTCGCAAAGCTGCGCAGAAGAGACCCAACACCGGCAGCAGCAGTGAGAGTCACCGCCGCTGCCATATCCTGGGACTTGTTGTAGCCGTTTTCAGCAACGACATCATCACGTAGTCCCAAAAACCTCATCGGGTAAGCTGCGGCATTTACTAGCTCCAGCAGCCAAGCCAAGCAGCAGCTGCACCAGCACCGGGTGGCAGCAGCAGCCGTATCTGGCTGCCAGCCTATACACAAAGAAAACAAAAATGATTTGCAGCTCGCAGCAGCAACTTGCGGGCAGCGGCTGCGAGCACTGTCAACGCAATGGCAACAGCTCGCAACCGGCGGCATGAGCAGCCGCTAGCAGAATAGCAGTGTAGCGGCAATGAAAGCAGGAGCATTGCAGCAGCAACATTGCAGCTGCTGCGGCAATAGTAACAATAGCTGCGTAGCTGTGTAGAAACAACGCAGCACTACGCAGAAACTGTGTAGCACTGCGTAGACCTGCATGACACTGTGCAAGCCTGTGCAGCCTCCTGCGCAACCGCGAGCAAGGGGCGACGAGGTCAACCCCACCAGTCACAGAACGTTCGCGTGACCTCAAAAAATGATTGATGGCATACAATACGACATCATGAAAAATGCTAGCGTAAAAATGCTGACGTCATCATTAGCTAACGTCAGCAATTTTGTGGTCAAAATGTCTTGTTTCTTAACATTTTGACTCCTTGAGAAATGCTTTCGGTTTCTTGTTCGGAGTATTTTTTACGTTCGGCCCCATACTGAGCGCTGACATGGCTCCAACTGGTGACAAGGACAAAGGACCACCTGATCCCTCATCCTCCTCCTCATAGGTCCTGAACCCACGCTCGCAGGCTATTGAAGACCTTTGGAGTCAGCAGGATGAGATACGTTGCCTATAACAGCAGCAGACCGACGCCATCCGCACTCTCACTGATCTTCTTCGGAGTCAGTCCACAGCCCCACGGCAAACTTCCGGGGGGTTTGGTGGTGTCACACCTTCTACACAGAAGTCAGCATCTACTCCAAGGAGAGCGACACGAAAGGACCCGCCACTTCTTCATCCTTTGGAGGAAGACCCTGACATGCCATGCATGGAGGATGACACTCCCGAGAGGGAGATTCGCGTACTTCAGGAGTGTCTATGCCAGCTGCAGACGCGTTCCGGTTCCCTGTTAACGGAGATCCGATCCTCGCATGAGTCCTACCTCTGCGAGTTTCCTCGTCCCGGTGTCTTCCCCATCCCTCATCTTTCGCATCCTATGGTTGCTCTCCCTACGGAGCGGCAACCTCAGGACTTTGAGACACCGCCCCCACGATATGTCAGCGAGGATGGCTTTGACTACTGGGAGACCGTTTTCTAGGTGTGGGCCACTTCAGAGGGCGTTTGGCCCTACTACCACAGTCAGTACTAGGTTACGGACCGTGCTCAGGTGCTGATAGTGGCTCGGACAATGCGCGGACTCCTTCACCCTATGCCTCGCGAGACTGTTGTGGACTTTCGCCCCTTCCTTGGAGAGGCCGGTACAGGCCCGGGTGTTGACCCACGTCGGGGCTGGGAGCTGGCATTGTCCCTGCTTGCTATAGAGACGCACGCCACCCGTGCGACTAACATCTGCGCCTTCCATTCCCTTCGTCAGGGACCTACCGAGCCCACGGCCGCTTGCTGGTGGCGCGCCATGTGCATCTATACGCGCTTTGGGACCTCAAGAGGTACACAGCTGTGGGAGCTTCAAACACTCATGATCAGAGTCCGTCTTGAGCATGTCGACATCTTCTTGGGGCACAGCGACACCACGCTCAAGCCCTTCTCCACCTCCCTTCAGCTTCTTCCTTGGGTGCATCAGCTTTTCCTCCAGGTGACTTCCAACCGTGAGGCTGCCGTCGCCCATGAGGAGAGTTCACTTGTTGCACACGTGATCGCTTCACCACCGACGCCTCTCTCGCAGTTTCTTTCTCCATCCTCTAGCACGCCCTCCTCTTCCCCTTCCACCCCAGCTACCCCGACACAGAAGCAGCGTGTGGGAGTAGCAGCATAGGGGAAGAAGGGCAAAAAGAAGCAAGGTTTGGGCCAGCAGCAGTCACAGCAGCAGCAGTCATCAGGTAGTAGCAGTGGATGTAGTTTTCATTGCTACAGCTATGGAGGCACTCACCGGTACACCAAGTGCCAGCAGTCGCTTGACTGGACGCAGATCACTCGCGGTCTTTAGGCTATACACGCACAACGGTCTGCATCGAGCAGCATAGCCTCTAGTCGCACGAGGGCCACTACCGCATCATTTCCCGCTTCTTCACCGGCAAGCAGAGGAGCCAGACCGTCAAGACCGCACCATCGCCGAGCTCCGTGAGCTCCTAGCGCTTCGCTCCTAGGGAGGTACGAGTGTGTTGTCATTACCAAGTGGTTCACATACTGTCTATTTGTATGTTCTCGTATCTCGTGATGACTCGTGTGGGGGAGCACAGCAGGCATATGATGATGATGGGCCTGTTAGTACAGATTGGATTTTTTAGTCTCACCTGTGTGCCCTTTGTCAGTCTCCCTCCTCTGTTGTCGAGCGTCCATCTGCAACTGAGTGTTCCATTGCCCGTTGCACAATGACGTCCTCCAGTCGTGATTCAGGTGGTACTTGGATCATTGATTCCGGTGCTACTCACCACATGACCTGTCGTCGGAGTGACTTTGTTGTCCTTCGTTCCGTTCACACAGGCTCTGTCCAGTCCTTGCCAGTTCAGGGTGTTGGGGTTGTGTGCTTTGATGGTCCGTCTGGCCCCTTGAATCTTTCCGACGTGCCTTTTGTGTCTGACCTTAAGCTCAGCTTGCACTCAGCGCATGCCTGCAGTCTGATGGGATTCTCTATGGAGAAAACTGCAGACTCCGTGATAGTGACTGCTCTTGATACTCCCACTCTTGTTCTTTGTGCCTCTGTTGTAGATGATTTGTATCGTGTTCCTCGGATCTCTTCTTCTCCTTGCTCCCCTTTCCCTCCTGCTCATGTGTTTATCACTGGTGTCCAATTTGCTGAGCACCAGTGCCTGCTGCATTGAAGTCTGTGTCATGTGGGCTCCGACACTGTGTCGAAGCTCATTTAGACAAAGCCCGCACTCGGTCTTGACGCGGCCTCTTTTGAGAAGCCGCCCAAGACCGATTGCCTGTTCTACGTTCAGGGTAAGATACATCGCTGCACCTACCCTGACTCCCGTACTCGAGCCCTTCGTCCTCTCGAGCTGGTCCATTCAAACCTTCTCGATCCTCTCCCTGTTGAGTCTTTGTCCGATCCAGGCCGACACGTCCTCACCCTGACCGATGACTTCACCCGGATGCGGTGGGTCTACAGCCTGCGCGAGAAGAGTGATGCCGCTCTAGCGGTTCGTCTCTGGCTAGTGATGGCTGAGCGTCAGTCTCGCCACTCGCTACATACCTTCCGCTCAGACCGCGGCGGAGAGTTTTTTGGCGAGATGGACAGTTTCTTTGCCAAGCACGGGATTTTTCACCAAGTCTCTGCTCCTGCTACTCCTCAGGAGATCACTAGAATCGCACCATGGAGGATGCGGTTCGTGATATGCGGTCTGAGTGCGGTTTCCTAGAATCCTTCGCCTTTGAAGGATTTGCCCACATGACATGGGTCCGGAACCGCCTCCCGCACGGTCCTCTTCCGGACCACGTTACATCGTACGAGCTCTTGTTTGGCCACCGTGCCACTCTGCGTCTTGCCTGTGTCTGGGGCTCAGTGGCTTCTTTATGGTACACCGAGGATCAGTAGGGGTCCAAGGTCTCATCGCAGGGTCGCTTGTGTGCCTTTATCGGCATCTTCTCGCGATCAAAGGTCTGGCATTTTTAGGACCATGCCCGTCGTCGCATTGTTGAGTCCCGCAACGCGCTCTTCTTTGAGTCTCTCACCTTCTGTGACCTGACCTCCTTTGTGTCGGTGTCTGTCACACACGTTCCTACGTGTAAGGTTTCTAGACAGATGGGGAAGTCTGAGCCTACGAGTACCTCTCGTCCGGCTGATGTGTCCGTTTGAGCCCCCTCCACTTCTCGGTCTCCAACTCTTGATGACCCGGAAACCTTCGCTGTCGGCCTAGATACCTCTCCCGCCCAGCCTGTCTCCTCTCTTGCGCCCTCGCATCCCACAGACACCCATAATGGTGTCCCCCTTTCCACAAGTACTCATGTCTTTGTGGATGGTCCTACTGCCACACTCAGTCCTACGTCTCTTATCAATTCAACATCCTCTCATCGCACTGCATCACCTGCCCATGTGCCTCAGTCCTCACCGGATGTGGTCGTGCCTGTCTGTGAGCCTGCGGTGAGCCTTTCAAGCCCAAGCTACTCGCGTGACCCCGGTGGTCGTCTTACACCGTTGGGCTCCGGAGCTCAGTAAGTCTCAGGTCTCACACCTAGGCGCTCCACCCGCAGCGTTGCGAGTGGTGATCCCGGCACAAAGGCCCTCGGCCTCAGTGTCCCTGCAGATCACGCAGAGGTACATCCAGCGTGTCCTATATGGCACGATCTGGTCACTTGCGAGTTTCGTATCGCTTGTGATGTAGCAGCTCACCTTGTGGTCGTCAGGCCCACTTTTGAGGCGTGTGCACTCGCCACTCAGAGCTCTCCCTCGTTGGTGTCTGGTCCGGGCACACTGAGGGACGCACTCTCATGAGAGGATGCTGATGCCTGGCGTACTGCCTGTAAGGATGAGCTCCGTGCCATTGGAGAGCACAGAGTTTACGAGGAAGTTGACCTTCTGCCTGGGAGGAAGGCGATTCAAGTCAACTGGGTCTTTTGCAAGAACGTGAAGCCGGATGGCTCACTAGAACGCCACAAGGCTCGCTTGGTTGTCGAGGGGTACTCTCAAATTGAGGGCGTTGATTACACTGACACCTTTACCCCACTCTATCGCATGACCTCAGCGCGCGCTCGGTTTGGTGTGGTGGCTTAGCATGAGTGGGAACTGCACTAGATGGATGTGAACAATGCGTTCCTCCATGGCTCTCTGGGTAAGGAGATCTACGTGGCCCAGCCACCAGGCTTTGAGGACGGTGACAAGGTCTAGCGCTTCCGCAAGTCCTTGTACGGACTCAAAAATTCTCCTCGATGTTGGAACCAGGAGATCACAAGCACTCTGACTCGTGCGGTATATGTACAGGGCGAGGCAGATCCCTCTCTCTTCATGTGACGGGCGTCGGAGCGGTTCACCGCCATCCTGGTCTATGTGGACGACCTCCTGATCGCGTCTCCCTCCATAGAGGCCGTGAAGGAGGCCAAGGTGGTGCTCCAGACTGCCTATAGGATGAAGGACCTTCGTCCTGCAGCGGTGTTTCTTGGCATGGAGATCATACGAGACGGTAGACGCCGGTCGCTTCTGTTGCATCAGGCCCGATACGCACGCGTTGTGGGGGAGCGCTTTAGCGATCTCCTTGGCGCAGTGCCCACGGCCTCCACACCTCTCACACCTGACGGGCATGATGCCCTCCAGGTGGATGGTCCCACAGAGCTGGGGGTGACAGTGGATGTGACCTTGTACCTCTGCCACATCGGATCTGTGGTGTACCTGGCCACTACCACACGCCCCGACATCGCTTTTGTCGTCAACCTCCTTGCATGGTTTTTGCAGGCTCCACGTGCTAAAGCCCTCCAAGCGGCTGTGCGAGTGGTGCGGTACGTGGTTTCCACGCCATATCACGGACTCTTCTTTCGTCGGCATTGCTCGGTGGTTCTTGACGGCTACACTGATAACGACCGGGTTTGGAGTCCAAATGGAAGCAGTCGCATCAATGACTTGTTCCTACTCGGTGGCACCGCTGTGTCCTGGCGCAATGGGAAGCAAGACTGCATTACACGTAGCTCGTCAGAGGCAGAGTATGTTGTTCTGGGTGTAAGGGTTGGTGAGGCAGTGTGGCTGCAGCACCTATTCCTTGAGCTGGGTCAGCTAGTGCCTGCCATTCTGCTTCGCTGTGACAACCAGAATGCTCTTGCCATTGTCGAGAACTCTTGTGTCTTTCATGCTCGCACGAAGCACATTGAGGTTGAGCATCATTTTGTGCGTGATCTGGTGGAGCGACACGTGATCTCTGTCATATGGGTCGGCACGAACATGCAGCGTGCTGACTTCTTGACAAAGGCACTAGCACGCGGGAAGTTTCTGGTGACCATTCGTTCCGTTGTTCTTCACCCCTTGCTTGAGGGTGGTTGAGTGCTGGGTGTGTTTGTGCCTGTGTCATGACTATTTCTGCACTTGTCCTTGCACTCGTTTCAGTGCTGCACCTGTATGGACATGCGTACAATAGGGTCATGGGGGAGTGTTGTGATTTGTGACGTTCCTGTCGACTTGTACATTTTACTGTGACCACTCTTACGTGTCCATGCTCGTGCATATAACTGATGCGGTACCAGGTGGCACCGTGGCGTTGTCTGGTGGTGGACTGCCTGCTGGGAGCTAATCGACGGTTGCCCAAGAGTCCTGGATGTTGTCTCGGACCTTCTGCAGTTTTTTCTGCAGCTTGTAAGATTTTATCTGTGGACTGGCCAGGGGCCTCATTTGCATGTTTTGGCGTTGTGTTTCCACCGTTTGTTGCCAGAGGCATGCATGTGACCAATCGCAGCGTATGGCTTGAGATTCTGCACGCGCAGGTTCAGACGGCATAGCGTTCTGACTTGTCTACGCTGAGTTACGGCCAAAACACTTGTTTTGGGCCAGTTTTAGGACAGATCTTGCACTAGCGCGTGCGACACCTGCCGTGCGCCGTGGCAGGTACTTATGCCATGGATCCATCATTTGTCATTCTCTCTCTGCAGATGCTATTGAAGCATTTTGACACTTTGCCTTGTGTCACCTAGCCAAACCCTTGCCGCTGTGTGCACGGCTTGTGACTGTCGTCACCGTCTGACGAGGGACTGTCGCCTAGTCAACGCTAATATTGCTAAGAAGCTTACACTCTCAACCCCTATCTTCCCTTTCACGGGCTCGACAACGCATAATCCTTGACATCCTTGACACTCTCCCCGTATCATGGCTCGCGCACTCTACACACCAGCCCATCGCTCCCTTGAACCCTTTCCTTCACCTCATATCTCACTATGCAAGACCTCACCGGCCTCCCCATTTTCAAGGTTTTCTACCTCCCCCCCAAATCCCCTAACTCACACCAAGTCTACCACGTGTCACTCTGCCTCAAAATCCAACCCCACTCCTGGGCGCGCCCCCACATGGCTGTTGGGATTGTGTCAGTACCACACGGTGACCTCTGGCCTCGTTGCACACTCATCTCACTGACGCAGGTGACTAACTGGAGAGAGACAACTCTTGCTGGCTGCTAAACTGTGGTGGCATGACTTCACGGCGAGTCTCACAACCAGGCATCAGTACAAGTTTCACGGGACTCTGGCTGGCGTGCGTGTGTGCACACACATTTGCCTCGGGTTCACACACTCACCTGTTCTTTGACAGTTTTTCCCTCCACTGACCTACTTGACAGGTTGCAACTTTTAGTGGGTATTTTGGTTCGGTTCAGTGAACTCGGGTGAGAACGTGCGAGATCGAGCTCGCTGCTCGCTCGCTCGCTCTCTCCCACCCGACGGCTACCACTTCGGTGCGGGTTACCCGTCGTCCGTTGTTCGTTGTTGTTCACTCACTTCCAACTTTCACGCAAACCACCATTGTTGCTTGGTGTCTTCCTTGCACGGGCCCAGCTGCTACTTGCTTGTCTAGCGCAGC
>SZWC01001804.1:66366-84612 GCA_023375785.1 Penium margaritaceum | reverse complement strand
TTTTGGTTCGGTTCAGTGAACTCGGGTGAGAACGTGCGAGATCGAGCTCGCTGCTCGCTCGCTCGCTCTCTCCCACCCGACGGCTACCACTTCGGTGCGGGTTACCCGTCGTCCGTTGTTCGTTGTTGTTCACTCACTTCCAACTTTCACGCAAACCACCATTGTTGCTTGGTGTCTTCCTTGCACGGGCCCAGCTGCTACTTGCTTGTCTAGCGCAGCAGCCTACAATGGCCCAAGGCAAGGCCCTCACCCCTGCTTTTGTCTCTAAGAAGAGCCTTGTCCTGGGGCTACCTGCTCGACCCCAGGTCCCATCATCTCGCTTCCCTCTCCCCTCCCTAACCCTCCTCAAGGTATACTCCCACCTCCTTTCACACCACGCCCTAATCCTATCCCACGAGACAATCTGGCAAGAACAATACCCCCACATACGTTTTCACTGGCCTTCCATCCATCGAAAGTTCGGACACCTTCCCCTTGACCTTTGTATGCAGAACACTATGAACACAACTGTATTCCGATCCATCCCACTTTCCCACTGCACTCGCTTTATGAACTCGGATCACCGCGGTCCTTGTCCTTATTGCCGTGAAGACAAACTAATCGAACACTCATGCTCTACCCAAAACTACAAGGTTGAACTGACCGTTTTCGCTGCTTATACCAGTATTTCTTCCCTAACCTTCCCTCGGACCCCATCGACCTCCTCCTAAGTCCTTTTGAACCAATCATCTATAACATTGCATGGGTCATCATCCGTGCTATGCTTTCCCACCTCATGTGGCAAGAAAGATGGGCTCAACCGTCCTCTTCCCCAACTGATTTTCACGTTCCCCGCCGCATAATAGCAACACATATGGCTCATCCTTTCCTTGTTTAAAGCTAAGCACGGAAAGAAATCACGCATCTGTCTCAAGTCCTTCGAGTCCGATTTTTTCCGCCCTTTTAGAATCTGTATTTTTCTCATCAATGGACCTCGATTTTGGCCACAAATATCTTCTGTTTTCACTCGTTGGTGGAAAAACCCAGCTATACATCCTTTCCCTTGGAAAAAAATATTCCTAGGGGGCCGGGTTCATTCCCTGGGCTTGTGTGGGTGCTGTCGTAGGCCCCCTGCGTCAGTCAGTCACGACCAGGGGAAGAAAAAAACCCAAAAGGAAAGCTCTGTGCTCATCCTAGGCAAGTGGAGTCCTGAGTACAAAGGGATGCGCTGTCCCGCGTGGGTTGAATGCAGCTTTTGATTGGTCACTTATTACCAAGGTCTTCGGCGCCAAGACGCTCGGGCAAGATGTCACATCATGATGCCGGTCGCGTGGATTGTGAGGTGCCTGGGACCTCCTCCCCGCGTGACAATGCATTGAGCTATCCGCCGTCGTCGGATACGGACGGTGTCCACTGCTGAGATTGGAAAAGTGTGATGCGGTTGTGGATGATGCTTCGGAAAGAAGAATCACGGACTTAAAAAATTAAAACTTGTTGAGCTCCCCAATCCAAATTCAAGAAATTGGCTGCCGAACGATAGTTTCCGAACTCAGTTGAATGGTTTAACTATCCCATCATTAATGCAATTTAAACCATGTCCCCGGGTATTGCACAGTCATCTTCTTGAAGACATGAAAACGGAACAGTGGCCTGAAGGTTGTGAGCATGCGGCATCCGACATTGCGTGCCTGCGCTGCTGATAGAAACACCAGTGTACAGAATGGACACTAGAACAATGGTCAGCGGCAGCGGGGACACCGAAGCGGCGGCGCAGGGACTACAGCTTTCACGTATGTTGACGAGAGTCAAACGAAAAAAATATTTGAAGGGGAAATACTACGAAACACTCACTTGATTCTGAAATGGCTTAGAATCTACCAAGGACATGGTCCAGAATTTTTGGAAATTTTCGTAGCAGGACCTTTGGGAACATGACTATGAGATGAGTGAAATAATGAAGGTGCTTCAACGAAAAAACAAATATCGCAAACCCCTTCTGAAATCAATGAAGAGATGTCCATGATTCATACCTTACTTCCCTCTATTCCATTTTTATTTCATAACCTAAAAATTCAATCACGATCACAATGCATATCCAAGGTTTCCATTACCATGATGATAAACACCAAAAGCAATCAAACTAAAAATAATGTAAAACGAAGAATCCAGTTAACACAAGACAAAACAAACTATTGTCCATATGAAGCCTAAATGAGTATCCCCAATTATGCTATTAAAAAAAAATGAAAATTGTAACTCAAACTCTTGTCAAATGTAGTAGTAATGGTTTCTTATTGTAGTACGCTAAAAAAGAAGAGTTTTTATCATTCCCATGAGAGGATTCGAATGGACGATATGGTTTGCTCAAAGGAGCTGGTGATCCACACCCCTTGTAACCTTGAAAATAGAGAAGTGGGCTTGAAAACATGTCACCATCATCCCACCACTCTGGAAGACTAAGAAAACGGTAGCTTATCCACAAAAAACTATGAATTTGAAAAAATAACAGATGCAAAACGATATTTCACATTTTTAACAATTCTCATGCGTTGAAACTACTTTGGTAACTTATTACTTCACCAAAAAGGCAAGGGGTACCTTGAATTTGACAAGAGCACTTGTTCAAGCTTTTCAACTAAAACCTAAACCCTCAAATTGGAAACGTTAATAAATTTAAACCAATCAGCCTCAATGGCTTTTGAGGCCATAAAGGGTTCCCCACCAAAGTGATAAGGACACGTTTGTGACATTAAAAGCCGTTACAATGAATAAACACGTGGTTGAACACCAAACATGGAAGAAAATACCACTTATTGATCAATGTACAAGACACAATTGTGTTTTGACTTGGGAAGAAAACAGGTAAAATATGTTGGCTTTGACAGGTTATATTTTTAAAGATTTGGGTGGTAAAAATGAATTCGGTGTTTTTTTTACAAAATTTAATGAATAACAAAACGAACATCAACATAAAATCTATTTAAATTAGAGTTAAGCTCTACAATGAAGCCCATCAACCTTTGATACTAAATGTGACCCGTCACCCCAAAACTTGTCCTATTCATACAAAACAGGATCCAACCATGTGAAAACTCCACCTCAAAGTCTCAAATAATAGCTTTGAAAATTTATGGTATTAATTAAAAGGAAATGATGAACTAAAAAATTGTAGGAACAAAAACAAAACAACAAACTATGTAAAGTAAAATATAAAGCATACACATAAAGTTAGAATGAATTGTTTTAGCATTGAACACAATCAACCTCATATCATAATGATATCATTACCTAAAAATTGTCCTCTAATTTAATTTCGTATTCTTACGTATAATTATATATTTTATTTTCAACATATTTCTTGTTTTTTATGAATGAAAAATTATCCATTCAAAACATCACAATTGCATTAAGCTATTCACATATGTAGCTCCCAAACAAGAACTATAAACCATGTAAAAATAAACAAAATATAATTAAAACACAAAATCATTTCAAACACCTGTCATTAAATGCAAAGCATTATGAAAAATTTTACTTAATAAAGTTAAATTTATTATGCCTACCTTTTCATTTATCATTTCTTCCAGCTTAAGTGATGCTTGAACAATATTTGTTTTATAATAAGTGGATATTTATTACAAAGCCAAATTCAAAATCATGAAGTAAGATTGTACTGGTTTTGGCTAAACAAACGCATGCAGTTCTATAACAACAAAATTCTTAAAGATATGTTTCCGAAAACAATTCAAGTTAATGATGTCTCATAGATGAGAGACATGAAACAAGTACATTTTCTTAAATATTTTTTGATATATGAATCATGATCCAAAAAACTTCACAAAGTGGTGTCCCTCACCAAAGTTACAAAAATTCCATTCAACATTCTCTTATCTACAAGAGAGAACATTGGTGTAAAAGAGCCCTTAATATGTGAAGTTGATTCATTCTAGATAATAGTTTCTAGTTCAAAAGTTTTACTTTGATTTCAACTAACCAAATGCATTTTAACATTGATTGAAGAAGATCGTGTGTCTAAAGTTTGTGGAAGTGACGTCTTCGATTCATCAACGATCTTGTCAACGTTCATCTTAGAGTTCCTACGAATGGATTCATGATGAATGTCTTCGATTATGGAGAGGAAAAATATCCATTAGTAGTGCCATATGTGTCGTAAGTGCCCATTTTTTAGAGAGGACCCAAAGGCCGGGACCCTCCCTTCTAGGATCTTTTGGTGATAAGCAATGGAGGTATGATTCTAGGAAAAAGAACTTGGAATCGTAGATGGGAAAAAAATAGAATCTTCTTCTGTACAAAGTACAGGTATGGTTCAGGAGAATCCTAAGCAATTTAGGCTAGCACATCACCTTGCCCACTTCGAGGGCAAAGCCTCACTACACGTTTGTAGGTCGTCATGGCAAGGGTCTTGGCGTAGTCTCTAGGTTTACTGGCCTGAAGGGCAGCCTCCACCCAAGCTACCAAGACGTGCTAGGCTTATACGGGGCCTTACAAGGATTTCCAAGAGATTCTTTAACTTGGGCTCCTGAGCCAAAGTCAAGAGATGAGCTAGATACAAGTAGAATGCTGAGATGGAATAAACTGGGAGGAGCTCTACCTTTTAAACCTTTGTATCTAGCAAGTTTGGCACCTCAAGGAGCGTTTCTTTTAGGTGGTTAAGGTATGTTGCTTCTTGGAGGAGCTTCCTATAGTTCAAGGTCCTTACTACCATCCTAACTACTCTAGAAGCTTCCTCCTTGAGAAAGGTTCTCCAGGTCATTATGTGAAGTTTTTAAAAGAGGTTGCTTGCTCTCTAGACTATCATCCGATGACATTTGATCTTACCATGTCGTTACATCATATTTTTCATTCAAGAGCCTCGTTAAGCTCATGCCACATTTCTTCACGTACATTGAAAGGCCTAAGCTTCATGCATGTGGCTCATGAAGAAGGGCATGACTCATTCTTTGGGTGCATGGTTCCTCTCAAGTCTGCTAGAGGACCCCCTAACCAGGGTAGTGCTACATAGTAGGTAGCTCCTCCCCCTCTTAGAGCTTACTAGAGGCATGCGCAACCCTCATACGTAAGCTAGGACAAACTATGTTACACACTAGGCCCTTCAAACTAATTCATATATTGCTGCTAGAGGTTATCTTGCTAGTACAAGAAAGAGTTCCAATGAGGCGTGGATCTGAGAATTCAGCATAAAATCTATAATTCTCCATATAGTTGTCTGACTATAGTACCTTCTTCACCAAATCAAAGCTTCAGACCAGCATAAGAATTGCACTTCTCAACACCCCCCCTCCATTGCTGCACTAGTGGTTTGAATCATGTCACTCCTGCGCGCTCCTAAAACATTCTTCACGTGACTCCTAAAAATATTTCATAAGAAGATAGAGCTCAATGTCCTCTTCGCAACGTGGGAAACTTTGAAAATTGTGAATATCGGCTTCTATTCCCAAGTAAAAGAAACATTTTGTTTTAACTACATGTCATGGTAACTTTTCATCTTGTTATTGGGCCGCCGCCTAGTGATTCATGTAATCTACCATACCGAAAATGCTCGATCGAGTTCTGGCCAGTCTAGCAAATCGTCATTGGCCTCATGTAACAGCAATTCCTTATGTTGCTTATTGAGCAGAGGCTATGCATGATGTCTTTGTCCCTGTTGCTCCTTTTGACACCCTTCCTCCTTCTTTCAAGGTAGAGAATCTTTCCAAAAAATTGTTTATGGGTTGTCTGTTCCCTTTTAAGTTGCTAGAGCATAGAAAAATGTGTCATGGTCCTTCCGGTCGGCGTTCTTGTTGTTTTGAGTTACAAATAACTAGTTTATACTAGAAACATGTGTTGTAATGTTCCTCTCCTAGTGACGAATCCGTTTTAGTCCTTGTTATACTGGATTTTACAACCAAAAAATGACTTTCTTGGTCCAATTATCCGTGGTGGTCTTTTGTGCGCTTGTCCTCTGAATCAGGGGCGGAGCTTTCGGTTTTTTTTGTGAAGGCAAAGTCCTGATTTGCTTTTACGCTTTGTCCTGAACTCCGGGAGCCTCTTCGAACATCCCCCCTTTTATTATCTGTTTGTTAAACCTCTCCTCGTTCCTCCTCCGGGACCGTCCACTTGTACTTGTGTGTTGGTCGCACCATTTCGCGGTATAGAGGCTACTAATGTAATGTCAAGGAGGCATCTTGTGCACTCTCTGTAGTTGCTTGTGTAATAGCCTTTTTTCCATCCTTTACATCGATGTATTTGGAAAGGTCTTCAAATATGCTGCTCTTCTTGCTTGCAGACTTGACAAGCTTAGCGCGCCGGACCTCGTCTCTTTCCCCCCCTTGCGTGCTGACGTTAATACCAAGGTTCTTCCTTAAGCGGCCGCTCGCTCCATTGCCACTTGCTCACTTGGTCGCTTTCTTTTTTCCTTTTCCTAGCTCTTTCTCTGGTTTGCCCCCTTCTCTTCAGTGTGAATATTCCAATCTCGTAGTGGGGCTAGCTAAGACGGTTGTGCAAGTTGCTTCAGCTTGTCCCTTGGCACTATCTCCTCCTAACTCTAGCTGTTCCAATTGCACAACCGCGCTAGGAACGCTGTTTGGGCGAGTTGCTCACACTGCTTATGAGTCTTCTATTTAATTTTTTAATCATTTTCTTATGTGGTACATTTTCTAATCGCGACCATGTATGTGGTCAAAATAGATTTTTGCACTTGCAACATGTCCGAATGTAACAATGTGGGATTTTGCTTCATCCGTAGATTCATTTGCGTAAACTAGTATCTAGGGCAGCAAAGACTAAGCCATATGCAGTTGTTGATTAGAATTCTATCCTTATATAGCTTGTTGTATCATCTTTGATGCTACTGGTGTTCCGGCAAGGAGATGAAGTTGTCTAAAAACATATTGCTTCTTCAAGGAGGTGATTGTAGGAATTGGTTTTGCGAATTTCCGCGCATTATCTTGCGGTCCTCAATAGCCATGTTGATTTGTTCAACGGCGACCTGCTGCCGCATCAAAACGTTTTGCTTATGTGGATGTTCCCTCTTGAATCATGAAGCATATGATATCAATGTGCATAAAGCAGCCTTGTGCAATGGCAGAGTTGTGTGTGTTTTACTTCCATATCCCATCAAGAAACGGTAGCTTCGGCATGTATAGCAAGAGGGCATTGGAGATGAAACCTCACTATTGTAGACACCTATTAGATACATCCCTTTTTTTAAAGTATTGGCAATTGCTATAATACCTGGCACATGCACATGTTGGACTGTGGTGTCTCCAACTTTTGATTGAATAAACTTTCCACAAATGTTAATGTGCTTCATGCGGCCTTCCAATTGTGCTGGGTTTGTGTGGTCAATTACGAACTTGTTGAGGGAAAAAACTTCTTTTGGTTGTGTTTGAGCAAACTGATGTTCTTCAAAAGGTTGTGGAGATTCTTGACCTCATGTGTTGTTGAAAATGGTAGCCGCGTACTTAGCTTTAGCTGAACCAAGTGTGACAAGGTTCTGTCGCATTGTTGGTTTAAGATATTGTTCGTGTAAGATAACATGTTTTACTCAGACGGTCTTCCTCGGTGCCTTCAAAACTGGCAAAGACTTAGCACTCGAGGTCGAGGTTGTCTGTTTTGCCAAAGAGTAGACTTGCATCCCTTGTTTTTTAATAGAGCCAAGATCTTTTTCTACCCCCTTGCACGCTCCCTCCATACACGTCTCACTGCCGAGCGTTATGTTCCTTCTGGAAAAGTGCAAATACGGCTTTGTGGAGCTCACGGTATACATTAATTAGCTGACTTTGATGCGATAGTTGGTGTAACTCCTCCCCATGAGTACTTGATGAGTGAGCTACTGCTATGACGGAGGTGTCGGTCAAGAACGTTGAAATGTTTGGAGACTCTCAAGCGTATGTCTGTTGACTCAAGTGTAGCATACCCTACTTAACTTGGATTTCGATATTAATAGCTTTTTCCGTGTGTGAAAGTCGACAAAAGTGGTGCTTCGTCGATTTCAAAAGTTTTGCATAATTAATTTCAAAAGTAGAAAAGGTGAAATCATGGGTGCAGTTGAAGTCTTGTTCTTTTTTGCAATCATGGAGTATGTGTTCGTTGTAGAGGAATGTTTTTCATGCAACACAAGTTCGAGGCTGGCGTGGAGGCTGGCGTCGAGGCTGCACTGCCGAGCCTACATCGAAGGCCTACACATCTGTTCGAATCTTCGAACGGACGTGTAAGGAGCAATGACTCGATGAAAGCAAAATTGAACTGGACCGATCGACGAATTTAAGGTATAAGCTGAAAACAAGTGGATGAATTATTGATATACCCAAAATAACTCCAAAAGGTAAAAAAATTGAACGAAAAAATTATGCAACTGCTCAGTCGTCAAAATCCAAGTTAAGTAGGGTATGTGCTTTACGATCCCGTTTGTTGTACATGCCCAAGTATTGCTCAAAGCTGGGCATGTGTGTCACATTCACTTCTTACTCCATGGCAGTCGTTGTGCCTTGATGAACTTTTTTGGAGGACCAATGATGTTAAGTTCGTTGACATAGATGAAGATGTTGCCGTTTGGCTTTCTCTTTGGTGATGGCCAATGTAGGAAAAGACACTTGTCCTCTGTTGAAGTCTTAAAGACGAGTGACTCCACCACTGCTTATAGCTTGCTATACCAAATAGGGGGGCTTTGCCTTTGTCCGTATAAAATCTTCACTAGTTTGCACACTTTACCACTCACGTCGTCGTAGCCCTCTAGTTGCCGCATGTGGATAGTTGTATCCATCTCGCTTCGTAGAAAGGCATTTTCTATGTTGAGCTTCTAGATCTCATAGTCCATCACTACTGCAACTGCTAACATGATGCATGCGGTGGTGTAGCGGCTCACGAAAGAATAGGTGTTGAAGAAGTCTTCCCCCAGCTCGCGTGACCCCCTTTGCCACAAAGCGAGCCTTGAACTTGTCAATGCTCCCATTGGCTTTTGTCGTGACGCAAAACATCCACCTCAATCCCACTTGTTGAGACCTTGATAAAGCTTTGTAAGTTGTCACATCCATAAATCCATGAGACTTTGGTACTTTGTGTCACGTGATGCTTTCCATTTGATAGCATGCTTAGCCCACAATACGTCTTTTAGAGTCGTTGCCTCTTGTGAAAGCGTGCTTGTTGAGATAAGAGCTACCAGGTGTGTCGTGGTTGAGTCTGCCACAACATCATTTGCCTCCATGTAGATGGAGTAGGCCGTGATAGCTAGAGTTTCCTCTTTTATCCTTGCTTTTCTTCTTGTTGCAAGTGTTTTTCTTAGGCCGAGCATGAGGCGCTCGCCGTACGTGGCAGCTTTATCTTCTGGTTTCCGTGTCGAATGCTGGCAAATGGACGTACTCACCACCTTGAGTTTGTAATCACGTACAAAAAGAGGCTGATTAGTGGAGATGCCTGCATTTCGGCAAGCGTTGAGGGGCACACACGGTGACATCGGTCTTGATTTGCCGCATCCAAGTATAGAAGGGTATGTAAGACATTGTATACTTCCCCCTTGCTCAGAGTGTCCACATAGGAGCTACAGAATGTCGAGAGTAGAGCATGCTCACTTGCTTTCTTAGCCTTGCAGGCGGAGCTTGTCAAGTCCACATCATCAAGTTCCCATTATTTTATGTTAAGGACTTAACACTAGAAAACACCCCATATACCTTTTCATGCCAGCTTGCGCTAACGTTCCTGAAGGACATGAAGCAATGCCATGCGCCCAAAGGTGCCTAACATATAGATGTGAGGCTTATCATCATACAACTTAAAGAATGGTTTCATCGTGTAGTTTTCTTTCTTTTCTATGCCATTCCACCATAGTATATTGCATGGAGAATTGCTACACAATATTGAGATCCTCAAGTTGAGTTGCAAATTCCATGCCGCTGTACTCGCCAACACCATAAAAGCATAGAACTTGGAGTTTCTTGTTACTTTCTCGGCCATTACCAACCACATGAAAAACAATGCTAGTGCTTTGTCCCTCTTGCAGAGTGGATAGCTCCACACAATCCTTGTGGCGTCATCAACAAAGAGCATAAAGTCACGATGCCCTATGTAGATTGTGGTCCTTACTAGAGGCCCACTAATGTCGGTGTGGACTACTTTTTGCTTTCGGTTAACGTTGCACTTTCTAACCAAAGGATACCTCTATTTTGCTAGTTTAGCGTGCATGCAATTTTTATAAGGCTATACTGCTTCCTTGTTGGTGTTGTCCTTGATATAAAGTCAATTGACCTATATGTGCTTCTGCATTATCTGTAAAGTTCGGTTCTTAATGTGGCCGAGCCCTTTATTTAAGAAATTTAGGTCTCTGCAAGAAACGTGGTGGAGACTACCAACTGAAAAGGGTGTATCTGACCTTTATGTCAAGGCTATTGCTTCAAAGTCTAGCTGAATCATGGAGTGCAGAAGAAGGCAACGTTCAGCAAAGGTCTCGCCTTCACGGCTCTTCAAGGTGACATATTTTTATTGTTGAAAAGCGTGCACCCCTCTTCATCAGCAGCTCGAATGACAAGAGGCTTAGAGTAATCTCAGGTATGTACATCACGTCCCAAAACATGACTTGAGCACCGATTTACCCACTCAATGTCATCTTTCCTTTGCTTGAAACAGGCACTTTCCACTTTTTTGGCCACCATCATGAATCCTTTGGAGCAAGGTTCATGTTCATGCAACCAAGCCTAATTGTGTGTGACATGTAATGTGTGCTCACTATCTAAGTATCACATGTAGGTAACCAGACCAGCTCATCACTCTTCTCGTCTGAAAGCTGGAACACTCACCTTGTGTAACCAAAATGCTTCTCCTTGTCTCAATCCTACTTCTTGGCCTCATTGTTCTTACCTCTCCTTGGCTGCTTCTCTTCCCTTCCACAGTCCTTCTTCTCCCACCTTTGTCTCGATGCTTTGCTTTGAAAGATGCATGTCACGGTGTTTGTTGTTTTACCCACATTCTCTTTTCGTTGTCTTGCTTCATGTTCCCAACCTTCTTACAATAATAGCACTTGATCACAAGACGTGACCCCACATTCTAGCCGCGTGCACTACGGATGCAAGCGTTTGGTCGGGAGTGGGCAAACAACTTGGTGAACACGGAGTTCCTCTTAGAGTGGCTGTTCCGAGAGGGGTGAGAACTGAAAACTACAACTCTCACACCTTGGTAAATTGCATTACTGAGAATTGTCTCCTTCTCTCTTTGTGATTTTGGTCGCGATGCTCTGTTTGAAGCATATTACGAACGTATGTTTTTATAAGCTTAATTTCATACTTGAATCCTACTACATTCCTCACATTGTCCCAATCTTTCATTAGTCCATTGAGAAGAAGGTCACAAACACCGGCTCCACAACCAAAGCGCTTATTAGTACAAGCTCATTCCAAATTGACTTGCCTTTGTTGATGTAGGACTCAATGTTGTTATAGTCGTTCAGGTTGATGTGCAATAGTATTGATAGAATGTGGGAGCTAAGGGTTTTGTCACCGGACATATATGTCCTTAGAGGGTAGGATCAAGCTAGGCAACCTATCTCATTAGTCTCCTCGTACATCCATGTGGCCTACTGGATGCAAAGAATTAGATGGTCATCTAGCACCATGAAAGTAGCTCGAGAGAAGTACGTGAACTCTACCACCATGCTTGACAACAAACCTAGATGCAGAGGAGTGTAGTAGCCATTGTAGAAATTAAAGATGTCTTGAATCTTGACAACGTTTTTGAACTTGTGCGCCAAGTGCGTGAAGTTCTCGTAGTCAATTGTTTCAAATTTCATCTTATGTAGGTGAATTAAGGCTACTACTTGAGGCAAATTGTCCTCCAAGATACGGTTTGCGTTGTTCTTCCACATGTGGGAGTGACACACATTCTTGTGCCATAAGTTTTGGCCCATCTGGTTGTAGTGTTACTCCTACATGCACTAGTGCTAGTTATGCTACAAAGGGTTGTGGCCTTGGTGCTTGGTGCACCAGTTGGAAGTGTGCCACGGGTGGCAACATTATAGCAAGTTGTGGCTGTTGAGCCACAAAGGGCTATGGCATGCCTCCTTGTGGTGCTAATGCCTGCTACACTAGTGGAGACATGGCTTTTGAAACGACTTTGGGAGGTCTTACTCAAGGTAGATGTGCAGATGATGCCCATGAAACATTTTCTTACTCTATCTACTACTCTTATTGCTAACAGTTCTCAAGCTATTTCTTTTGAATCTATTGTTGTTGAGCCTTTTCCATCTGGTACTAAAGTTGTGCAATTTAGGCTTCTACAGCCGCATGTGACTATTGTAGTTGTTGGTTCTGCGATGCTTGAGGTGCATGGGTATATTACTCCTATTCACTCACAAGCTCTTAAGCTGTAATCCACTACCTCAATGCCTCCCTCTCTTACTCCACACCTTGACGTGTTGTAGCTTCTTCTTGCACCATACGTTGCGCCCCTTTGCCCAGGCGTTGTGTCTATACGACTTGGTGTTGTGCGTGGTATGCGACATGTCGACCCGAATTTTGGTCCATGCACATGCAATGATAGAATGATTGATCATCAAATGCAGGAGAAGGCAATTAAGAAATATCCTTCTCCTTAATGCTCTTGCTTTTATATAGGTGGTACGCTACTCACGCGCATGAAGTGGTGTCACCTCCGTCTTTCGCTCAACACTTGTACAGGGATGGCGGAGAACGTCTCCACCACCAATGTAGTCTATTGCTATTGTTGCTACAAATGGTTGAGAGCACCACCAAGTGCTCTGATATAATGTTTTTTTAGAGAGGTGGCAAGGGTCAGGATCCTTGCTTCTTCGATCTTTGGGTGAGAAATAGTGTAGCTTGTGCAATTGTAGCACAAAGATCTTGGCATCTTGGATGAGAAAAAAAATGGAATCTTATTCGGTAAAAGGTACCGGTATGGTATAAGAAAATATTAGCAAAGCTGGGCTAGCAGAGCTCTTGGCCCATTGAGGGGGCAACGCCTTGCTAGGCCTTTTCAAGCCATCATCGCAAGGGTCTTGGCATAGTCTCCAGGTTGTTTGGCCTCTAGGATAGCCTCCACCCAGGCTGGCTGGCCTTTCCAAGCTTATAAGGGCCTTGGAGGGCTCTTCAACAGAGTATTGGTCTTAGGTTCTAGATTAAAGGCTTGAGCTAAGCTAAGAGGTCGTACAATGCTGAGATGGATTGAAGTAAGTGGATCTCTGCCTTTCATACGTGTTGATCTCGTAAGTTGACTACCAAAAGTAGAAGCTTCTTTGAGGTGGTCTAGTTTTACTACCTCTTGGATAAGCTTCCTTTTCAGAGAAGCTCCTAGTAGTTCAAAGTTGTTACTAATAACCTTGTGGCCCTGGGGAGAAGTTTCCTCCTTAAGGAAGGTTCCTCAAGTCTTAAGGTAAAGTTTCTTAAATATTTTTCTTGCTCTTTAAGCATTCCTTTCATGACTCTTATTCTTGCCATGCTGTTGCATTGGATCCATTGATCAGGAGCCTCCTCAAGCTCGTGCCACATTGGCACACGTAGGTTGAAGGACCAAGGCTTCATGTATGTGGGTGATGATAGAGGGTAGGCCTCGTGCTCATGATTCTTGTCTGATGGGCAAAATAACTCCTTATGAAGGGTAGTTTTGTAGTGTTGTGTAGTACGCAGCTCCCCTCCTTCCTGGAGCTCACTCGAAGAATGGGCAACCCTCTTGCACATGCTATCACACACTATATTACACATGCCGCCCTTTAGAATGCATTAGGGCTGGGTACTAGAGTTTATCTCGCTAGTTAAGATTAGAATTCACATTACATGTGGACCCGAGAATTCACCGTAAAATGTATAACTTTCGTACAATGCTCCAAATGTAGTATTGTATTCATCAAATTTGAGCTTGACACGACCGCAGTAAATGCATCTCTCAACAACAAGGATGAAGGCTTGGTAGAAACAAATGTTCCTTATAATGTGTGCCTGGTCATAGTCAATTTAAGATGCAAAATTGTTCTTTGAGGTACTCAGCGTAAGCAACTTACTTCCTATACAAACAAACCCATGAAAAGTGTTGAGATGACATCTTTAATCAAGGTATCATGGCTCTCTTTTATGTCCATTAAATTGTTTGAGCAATCAGGTCTATACAATGTCACTTGTACAGATGTTGTGACTAAAACGTTGGATCTATTCAAAATGAGCAAAAAGTATAATAGTTGTTTTAACTAGTTATTTTTTGAAATATATAATTCTCGCTTTTCATCTCTTCATCAATCATGTGATAAATGTGATTGACGTTGTAATTGCTAGAATCCTTGAGTTGATGCGATTTGAGCCAGGATGTCTTTAGCATGTATAGAGCATAAGTTAGGTTTAGAAATAAGATTGGAGCTTGTTGTGAATATCTTACCTAAAAAATCATTGTTTGATCAGTTGAAATGTATTTTGTATTGATTTTTATTGCCTTTGGTGCTAGGTTGAAATTTTCATGTTTTAATTTTCTTATGATCTCTTTGGTGCAAGTAAAAATGCTATATCGACGCTTCTCGATGCCACTTCTTGATAATAGAAAATGAGCTCTCTTTGTGACATTTTCTTGTCCATCTTTAGATATTGTATTACCAAAGGACATGTCCCTCTTTTTTCCCCTTTTTATTAGGTGACATTGATGCCATAGATTTCCTCTGAAGAGGACTTAAAAATGTTTCAAGTTTTGGAAGTATGATATAGGTAGAGAAACGTACTTTGTCGTGACTGATGGTCTTGGACTAGAACTCAGTATCTAACTGTAACGTTCACTACCAAAAGTATGTCCTATAGTAGGCGGTGGTACATCCTTTGATATGTTGACTAAATCCGTATCTGTACCACGTATTTTAAACCCTGTACCATGTACCTTGTCCCCGTCTGATATGTCAACCCCTGTATTCCTTCAACTTGGAAATAGCCTTCTCCTTGGGGATGGTTTGACCCAGTTAGTCACAGATTCTCAAGACTTCGGATATTTTCCCCTGGAGAAAAAACCGCCCCTTCAGCTTGCGTGAATGCTACAGCCGAAACTGCTCTCCTTTGGGGAATAAGTGACTCCACAAAAGTCGACTGCATGCCGAAAAGTCTGGGGCCTACACGCTGCACGATTTCTTTTTGTCCGTGGATCCATCCCACTACGAAGGCGAATGGCGTTGGTTGAGTGCACGTGGGCGCAGCCCACTGCCGCGTCCGTCCTCCAAACCCCAACCTCGTCTCCCACGGCAACGAGAAGTAACGGCTGGGTTTGATCTCGAACTGCGGTGGTAAAACGACAAAAGGTGCGCAACCCTAGACGTTCGGCAGCGTCGCTAGTCCGGAAAAAAGTTATCGCCATTCGAAAACAAAATCGCCCATCTTGGAAAACAAAACCGTCGCCCATCTGCTCCACTCGCTCTATCCAAGGGGCCCAGAGTAGATCCGAGTGATGCCGCGTGAAGGGCAAAAGAGACCAGTCATTTGGCGCAGACAAGGACGTCGTGTCTGCGCGAAGGCTCTTGCCAAACGCAAGACCGTGTGTCCTATTTTGTTCCAGACGAAGTGCTACAGTCGCTTCTCAGTGCGTCGTCTCGCACTGCGTCTTCGCTCTCAGCTTTTCTGTGAACGTCTCACCAGCCCGCACTCGTCGCCGCCCTTGTACTGAATTCCCTCTTTTTCAACCCTAGCACTGTGGCCAGCAACAGCAACGCGAACAGCCTTAGCCAGGGCCCGTCGGAGTAGTCGCTGACGCCAAGATTCTCACACCAGGCGCTACCGTCAGTGCAGACAGCAGTGGCAACAGGTGGCAGTTGCAGCACCAGAAGCGGCAGACGTTTTCCGGCAGCCGCGGTCAGTGCTATGGTGTAGAGCTTGCCACAGAGCCTGCGGACAGAGCGTACAGACCTTGCGTTCTCCTTTTGACAGGGACAGGACAGCCGCCAGGTTCTCTCCACGCCAGCGGTCAACCGCAAGTGATGCCGATGACGGTGGAGGTGGCGGACTCCAATGCCAGCCTGCGCGGGGAGCCCGCGGGGTCCCACCTGCCGTCTTCGGAGGTGGCATACGGCAACGAGGGTCCCAGGCCCGTCATGCGGTACAGCATCGCGGAGCAGGTGAAGAAGGGCGAGGACTGCTACCTCGTGGACGTGGACTTCCAGCACGGCAACAACTCCTTCGGCGTCTACGGCGTGAGTGGCATACGACAACTTCTGCGCGGATCCGTCCAGCTGGCTTGGCGTGAGTAGGGCCAGCCTGCCGGTAGCATCATCATGTGCACCGGCGTGCAGGAGCAGTGGGCCTGGGCCCCTGTCTAGAGCAGCCTTGAGCAGTGGCCTTGCGTCGAGGCCTCGCCGTTTCTTGCCGCTCGCCACAGAACACGCACGCCTTGCGCGAAGCCTTGTCCCTGACTGCCGTCGTTGGCGAGGAGAGCGTTTCTTGGTTATGCCGCAGGTCTGACTGTGCGGGGACTTGATGGGGACTGGGCCGGTGAGGCATCGCGGGGTTGGATCAGAGCGAGACCCCGTCAGCCGTGTGTGAGGCTCAACGAGGAACCTCCTGAGCGCCATCCCTCCTGACAAGATAGATGGCCCCCGTCTGGCTGCCGTCGCAGTGGCGGGTATTGCAGCCAGTGCAAGGGATCGGTGTCGGTTGTTGGTCGATGGTCGCAGAATGTAGGTCGCAGAATGTAGGTTGTGGGTTGTAGCCGCTGGTGACATCCCGTTGCGACTTCGTGAACTCGGCCCCCCTTGCTCTCCTCCTTCCGTCTTCCTCTTTCCGTATCTTGGCCGCCTTGGTGCAGTGCCTCGTCGTTGACTGGGCAATGATTGGGCAATGCCGCCAGCGCCGTCGTAGCATGGTCCTGTGGTCCTGTGGGGAAAGCTGTGCCGTGCTACCGTCTCTTTCGCAGCGCCAGTTGTGCGTCGTAGTGGTAGCAAAGGCTTGTATTGGCCTGTGGCTCTGCGTGCGCAAGGCCTAATCTCGCTCGCGCCTTCTGGCAGGCAATGTAATAGCGGCTGAAAGGCAGCCCTTTTCAGGCAGGCAGGCACGCCGCTTCTCTGCTGCTGCTGCTGCTGCTGCTGCCGCTGCTGCTGATGCTGCTGAGGCAGCGGCGATGATGTTTCTCTGTTTTTCCTCTAGTTGAGCAGATGCTGGCTGGCACCGCTGCTGCTGCTGGCTCTGCCCCTTCTTGTCTCTCCATAAAGTCACTGCCCTGCGGCCATCGGTGACTGCATCACCGCAAGTCCAAGCACCCCTTCTTGTTCATGTAACGCTTCCAGGACTCTCCACCACTCTCAATTCCTCCCTAGCTCTCTCTCTTCCCTCCTCCCACTCTCTCTTTCCCCCCTCCACTCTCTCCTCCCTCCTCCCCCCCCTCCTGACTGGCACAGGTGTTTGATGGCCACAATGGTGCGGCGGCAGCACAGTTCACGAGGGACATGATCATGAGCCTGGTGCTGGAGCACCTCCCACAAGACAGCAGCAGCAGCAGGACGGCGGCGCCTAGGCCATCGTCATCATCGTCATCGACGGCCGCGGCAGAGGTGCCGACAGATGACTCGTGGCTGTCAGCGCTGCCCCTCGCCCTGGCTGAGGGGTTTCTGAAGTGCCACAACCTCTTTGCTTCCAGTGCGTTGCCGGCTCCCCCCCCCCCCTCTTCCCTCCGTCCACGTCCCTCCCTTGCACGTACACAGACACCTACCCACCCACACTTCTCAGGTTCTGTCTCCCCTTCCTGTGTACTGTTGCCGCGTTCTCGTTTTTTTCGGTTTTTTTGCTTTTGTTGTATGCTTGCCTTTTTTTGTTGATTTCTTTTTGTCTGGAAGCCGCCCCTCATTCACAATAGGTCTTCTACTGTGGTGGGTGCATTTTCCTAGAAATGAGCAAGACTCGCAGGCATTGGTGAGCAAGGGCGTTTCCCCCCCGCATTTCCTCGCGTGCAAGCGCGTCTGTTACGTTGTGCCGCGTTGTGTTATGTGTCTTAGGGCAGCCAATGTCAACGACAGGCACAGGTGCACCAGTCTCTGCTGTGGTAGGGTCAAGACAGTGCCGTTGGTGAAGCAGATGGAGTTAGTGTGCTGTGTGTCACGGCAGGTGAGAGAGAGAGATCAGAGATGCCAGTTGTGCTTGCGAGGAAGATGAGTCGCACGATTTTGCACGGGTAACAGAGGAGGGGTGGTGGGGGGGTGTCAATCTTCTCCTTTCCCTACCCTGCTGCCCCCTGTCCTCTCTCCCTTGATGTGTCTCGTCTTTTTCTGTCTGGGAGCTGGAATTTTCTCCAGGAAAATGCCTCTCCCAACTCCCTCCA
>SZWC01001804.1:46093-59030 GCA_023375785.1 Penium margaritaceum | reverse complement strand
ACGTGCGTGCGTGCGTGCGTGCGTGCGTGCATGCGTGCGTGCACGCGTGCGTGTGCGGGTGCGTGTGTGCATGCGTGCGTCCGTGTGTGCGTGCGTGCTTTTGTGCGTGCGTGCGTGCGTGCTTTTGTGCGTGCGTGCCTGCATGTCTGCATACGTGCCTGCATGTGTATGTGCATGTGTGCGCTTGTGTGTGTGTGCGTGGGTGCGTGCGAGCGTGCGTGCGTGTGTGCGTGTGTGTGCGCGTGCGTGTGCACGCGCGTGCATGTGCTTGTGCGTGTGTGCGTGCATTTGTGCGTCAACAAGAGGAAGGTTTGGATGTGCGCTGCGTCTGTGTGCGAGTCAAGTCTGGTTAGACGGCCACAGAGTTTGTCGGCTGTTGTGTTGTCGTCGGTGGGAAAAGGGGAAGGAGTGCTGCCCGTGTGTTGAAGCTGAGAGTAGAGAGGGTGGTCCAAGGCTGGCTGTGGCTCAAGCGTTTGTGTCATCTGTTGCGCTGTGGACCAGAGTGGACTGCGCCAGAAGCTTTTTGTGCGGCCCTTCTGCAGTCTTTTGTGCGGTTTTTGTGCTTGTGCTTGTGGTTGGCCTGCCGATCCACTCAGTGCATCTCCTTTTCTCTGCCTGGGGTGAAGAACCGTTTGTTTGCGCGAGGTAGTGTTGGGTGTTAGCCATACACAGCGCGCAGCATACGAGATGCACATGGTCAAACTGCAGGGGACTTGGATGACCATTGGACTCTATGCCCAATGCCATTCTAACAGATACCTGCGGCCGTCGTCGTGATTGTGATTGTGAATGTGCAGGAGTCGATCCGAGCAAAGGGTTTACGAGACGATATCACTGTCATTGTTGTGGACATGCTACCTTCCACAACACAGCCCACAGAGAAAAATGTGTGCCCTGTGCCCAAGGGCATGTCCACTGCAAAATCCCTTCTCTCACGACTAAAGGTATGGGTACCGATTTGTATGCAAGCCAATTTCTTGCTCTTCCGATGCACCCTGCTCTGTACTGACTGAGCCAGTAAATTCTCTCTCTTATCTTTCTGTTAAAGCGCTTGCCATGGCAGAACAGCCCATTTTCTCCCTAGCTCTGATCACCTGCCAACACAAGCCACACATCACATCGCTCCTCCTCAAGTGTCTATTTGGCCCCTCCGCTCCTCCTCACGGCTGGCCATGTTCCCCTGTCCCACGCAGAAGAAGAAGCCGGAGCCGGTGGAGCCGTTGGCGAATAGCGAGGAGCGCCTACCGTGCGTCGTCAACGACCACGACTCCATGCGCGGCGGCGACCTCTACCAGCGCTACCGCAACGCCAGCCTGCACGCGGCGGGCAACTTCTGCTCCGTGTGCGGCAACCAGGTGGACAGCACGGCCAGCGAGGTGTCGGTGAGGGCTGGAAACACCTTCTGCTCCCGCCACAGACCGGGAATGGCTGCTGCTGCCACCACAGCTGCGGCTGGTGGAGTGGGTGTGGCAGCTGCTGCTGTGGTGGGCTGAGTGCATGATGGACAAGTGAACTGTCTCTCTGCCTATTCTAGCTGGTCCCCTTTGGGCTGACCAAAACATATGTAAATTAACCGGATGCAAACCCGGATGATGTCTCCATTGTTGCAAATGGAAGGCTTATACAAGGGATTTCGTGTTTTGGCTATAACGAACCTGAAATGTCTGCTCGCTGCTACATCTCTCTTTGCAACCCTCTATCAGCTGTCTCAACTCTGCCAGAGGCTTTGGGGAGCATTGGATGTTGTCAAGGTGTTGCTACATGGAGTAAGCTTGGATATCTGCACGTGCTAAGCTCACTGCACACTGTTCTCCTCAACTACACAGTTATGGTTGGCTGCACTGAGTAATCGGAACTCAAGCAAACCAGAGGAGAAAAGGATGTCTGGTTGAACCAGAGGTGAGGTGAGGCAGATTTTAGCCCTGCACAACTTTGGAAGGGACCAAATGGTGTTCAAGTCAAATTGCATTGTGAGGTGAGGGTCATGGAGGATTTGTATTTGTCCGTTGGAGGGTGAACAATTCATTTGACTTTACCATGCTAGATGACATAGTTTCTTCAGACACGCAACTGAGACAGAATGGGATCGTGAGCACATGGCCATTTCATTGGCATACCAAAACTGAAACGTATGTACATGAAGAAACAGCCCAAAAATGAGCTGCACACAGTGCAGCTTCCAAAGCACTGGCTACAAGGGTCTTCAACGCCAGCGCATGCACAGCGCCCCATCCACACCCAACCCGCCTGCTTCTCCTCAAGACTGCCATACATGCTCCTCCTCTATCCAAAAACTTAGCAACTAGAACTTCAATCGTTCTCAGCAGCAAGGTAGCTCATGTGGAGGAGGAGATGCTGAGCCCATACTCTTGCTCCATCCAGCTGCCCTCAATGCCCGCAAAAAAGGGCCAGCCACAGCATCAGGTGGCTACTGGGGCGACGATAAGCAGGTAGTCCCTCCAACGTGGTGGCCAATTCCAAGGGACCTCTACGACCGGACACATGGCTGGCCAGGACACTCCCCTATCAAACCATCCCATGTGGCCGGATGTTGATGGCGTGCTGTGTGCGGCCCACCAAGAGAAAGAGAGGGGGGGGGGGGGGGGGGGGAGGGGACGGTGACACAGCGCTCCACAGAGGGGTTTCTGCCCTGCAAGTAAGCCGCTGCAACACTCAGCAGCATTGCCAACCCATCCTCCATGTTCCACCCACCACTCGTTTCACATGGCTTCGAAGGAGGTGGGGACGCCAGCTGCCAATGACGACAGTCACCCCTTTAACCCATGTCCAAGAACAAATGGCCAGCTTGAAGACGAGGTCAATCAAACAGCCGACCCCCTCCAATGTGCTGCAGGCCACGGAACGTTGGCTAGGGCTGCTGCTCTGGGTATGATCTGACCATGTGGATGGGTTTGTCCAAGAGGACAATTCAAATGCTCCGGCGTGCACCAACTGGGCCAGTGCCACCGCCTCTGCCACCGCCACCGCCACCGCCGCAGCCTCCGCCTCCGCCGCCGCCGCCGCCGCCGCCGCCACCACCTCCGCCGCCACCGCCACCGCCGCCGCCGCCGCCACCCACGCCCGCGCCTGCGCTCACGCCGCCGCCGCCACTGCTACCGAAGGTGGCACTGGCTGCCATTCCAGATGTAAAACCTACAGCTTGCCTCGCGCATCAACATACAGCGATAGCACAGAGGCCATGGCTGACAGCTCTTTCTGGCCGCACAGCGCGGCCTTGTGATTGCAAGCAGAACCCCAGACAGACCGCCTAGGTCTGTCTCGAAAGTCCTCCTTTCCACATCGCCTCATCAAAACGCTGCCCCACAAAACTGGAGAAAACTTGAAAGAACGGGCAGCCGACGATGGGAGAGCAAACGGTTCAGCGAACGCCCCCCACTACCCCAAATGGGGTTTGGGCGCATGGGTTAGAGAGAGAGAGAGACAGACAGAGAGAGAGAGAGGCGGCGCAGACCAAGGAGGGATCAGTTGATGGGCATGAGGTAGGGCGGGCAGCAGTCGAAGCCCACCGCCGCTCGCTCTAGAAAGCGGTCGTACACGAGCCACGACTCCGCCACGGCCAGCACCAACTGCCGACACGCCGTCACCGTCGCCCGCAGCAGCCCCAGCCCGCGGAACACCGACGCCACCCCGCCTCTGCCCCCTGCTGGCAGGAGGACAAGGGATGACCCCAAGGCGGCGAGGGTCGGCTGGTCTGCTGGCGGAGGGCGTACGGCGAGCGCCCCTGCTGCTGCGACGGCGTGGCGGGGTGGAGATGGGCACAGGGCGGTGTACAGTGCGCCCGTGTGAGGGTTGGATGGAGTCATGGCGGCGACCTGAAGGGGAGCGCGGAAGAGCCTCAACGCGCGGAAGGTTCGGGTGAGGGAGTGATCAGAAAAATCGCACAGGATGACTGAACGTCGCTTGATCAGATGCGCTCAAACTCCTTCCTCGGAAAATGTCCCGGATGCCGATTCTGCAGAGGCGACGGGCTTCACAATGGCCCCTCCGGTCGCGAGGTGGGGAAGCGCACAGGTGGGGTCACGGAAGCGGGCATGAACTTGGCAGCAAGATCGATCAATAGAGACATTCACCAAGAATGTTACTTCATCATGGCGTTAAGCAACTAAATTAAGAGCTGCAGCACTACCGGCGGGTGTGGTGGGCGCTGGTTCACTCCTGCCGGGCTGCAGTACGGCAGGACTAGCGGGGAAAAATCCGCAAACCATTTACCGCCACGTCCGGGGAGCCAGAGCCAACTTTCGCGCTTTTCGTCGTCTGCGGCTGCAGGCTTTCACCAGCTAGAACCCAGGTGACGAACATATGAAAGATTGGGGGCCCGGACCACGCTGTAGCTGGGAATCTAACCCGGCCAGCCCTGTTCACTATGGTCTGGCCAGTCAACGTGCGGTTAAGCGTCGGACACGTTAAAGATTGGGACCACTCTGTAGCCGCGTTCGTTTAAGTCAGACAGCTGGAATCTCGAGTTGGATGAAATGTCGAGATGTAACATCGGAACCTGCTTGCAGAAATAACGATCCATCCGATCATTTGAATCGACATTATATTGAGAACTTAACGTCGATCATCTGAGAAATGTCAATTTTCGGTGCGGTAGCTCTCGTAAGGAAAAGCTGCATTTCCAGTCATGGCGTGCCGCACAGCAGGGTGCATTGACATTGAACCAATAACGACCGTCCCCGCGTAACAGCCGGCAGGGTTAATCTTGCGGTGATTCCTTTCTTTTGGCGCGAGCTACCTCAGATTACATGCGCTTTGCAACGTCGTCAGCTCGCAAGACATGCTTTGGCGCCCTCGCCTTCTCTACTTTGCCACAATTCGGCAAGTGTGGACCAGCGCCGTGATAGGGAGGAACGTGCGGCCGATAGGCGGGAACGCGTGAGCGAGCCACACTTGGTGGTGGTGTTCGGTGTGAAGGCGAGAGAGCCACGACCAGTGACCAGTGAGCATTGTTCGGGACCACCCGGCGAGAATGACACCCGCCCACGACGAGGGGCCTCATGCTCTGTCCAAGAGCATGGCCGAAAGAGCAAATGCCAATTCCTGCTACCATTCGAGTACAGAACTGCGGCTCCATCACCATCCAGCATTACAAAAAACAGTTTCAGCAAGATAGTACACCTTCCACCGTGGTACAAGTTTTATCGCGGTGACAGGAGTATTATCTTCCTGAAAATGTTTTATGTAGTGCCAATGGTCAAAGAGACACACTTCTACACTCAAATGCTAATAGAAATTGGCATTTTCTCTTTTTTCCATGCTCTCGGACAAAGCATGAAGCATTACGAGTAGATGTCACTGTGATATCTACTCTCCATCACCATCCAACAGTACATAAAACATTTCCATTCTTGTAACTCTCTAACTGCCAGAATGCATGGCCTTAAAACCAACCATTCCATTCATTTTGACTTGATATTATTGGAAATTTGCACAAATTCTTACTTTCCTTTTAAAAATATATGGAAAGTGCAATAGACTATGAATGAAGATAAAATTCAGTATTCATTATTTGCGTATTTAGTTATTCATTCCCTCATTAGTTTTGAAACTCATAACAAGGGTGAATTTGATGCATTATCTATCAGCCAAATCATCATCACTTAAAATTCATTCCAATATAATCCTTTAATTCCATAAATGAAAAAATTTATCCTTGGAATTTTTCATCAAACATTTTCATCATGCAATGGAAAAAGCATTTTTTGTGGACTTTATTAGAGGTTTCAAAGTGAGAAAATTGTAAAACTTATTCATCTTTCATATAGAAAAATAACCCATGATATCACGAACATAAGATCTACCCATCATCAATTCATGGTTTGGAATAACCCCTTGTAAGCCTCAAGATGATGCGGTCAAGGATAAACTCAATTTTAACCCCATAACATTCATTATGACCATGCACCAGAAATGGTTGAAAACTTTTATTTCATGAAAATGACAATATAATCCTGGTAAGTACCTATTACTTACGTTCCAATATTTTTAAAAATTAAACAGTGAGCTGTATTCATGATTAAGCTATTGGATTTGTTTATTTTTCTATAGAATCACCTAAACACATCTGAAAATTATGGACTTTCTCGAGCTTGGTTCCGAATACATTAGAGCTATAGAAATCATAATTTCTTTAAGCACACTAAATGACATCAATCGAATTCAAAAGTAAGTTTTAGTTTGATTTTTTGTTATTTTGATATTTTGTATTCCATTTTAGTTAATTATTTTAAGGAAATCTTAATATAGAACCAAAATCGATTTAATTAATTTTTTAATATTGATAAATTCGAAATTAGACTGGATTTAAGAATAATTTTATCATAAAAATAACTATTTTAATTCAAGGAAAAAATAGAACGATTTCTTACCTTTGCCACATTATGTTCATGGCTTTGATGACTCCTTCAACAAATAAAATCTATTTGTGGCATGTATATTCAAATTTGGACTAAATATGCAAATTGTATCCTGATTTTTTCAATCTTGGATGGAGCCTTTTGGTTGCATGGGAACGAATTGCATCGCCATGAGCTGACGACGGGCGTGCCGCTGGCTCCACCGATCTCCATCATCTAGAAAGGAGAGCGTCGGGCATTGCCAACAGCCGAAGGCGAGAATTCGTTCCCTCTTCAACTTGCAGGGCGGGTTGGGCAGTACCCTTGAAGCGTCGGCGATGTGGAACTTTGCATGTTGGATCCTGGAGGTCTCGAAAATTTGGAGGAGAACATCCGGACATTTACATGTTTATAAATAACAGATGACGGAAGATGGGGACACCGAAGTTCTGTGGATTCACGACCGACGGTGTCTCTCACGATCGATCGTTGAAATCGAGGAAATGGAACGGATCCGATGAGACGAATGTGAGCACTCGAGCAGCACACCGAGAAGGCGCTGCCCACATGCACAAGGTTCGACTAGATAGCCGCATCTATGGAGAGGAGAAATGCACCCTTCAAAATCAAAATCTACCTGGCGTGTGCCGATCTCGAGCCTGCGCTACGTGATGCACTTTTTTCTTTAGTACCCAGATTTCGAGGATAATCGACATTCTAATGACAGGGACAGCCACGTCAACAACGAGTCAGCAATGCGTCAAGCCCGTCGACCACGACCCTGGCTTGCCTGTCGCCATCACAAAAACATCCGCGGAGGATTCGACACTACCTTCCCAATGTCTTTCTGGGGATAATTACTGGAGAACATGTTGATGATTTTCAAAAACACCTAAGTCCGCATTTCTGACAATGGTGCTTCAATGGCACGATATAGAGATAGAATTATATTTAATTAATATAGAAAAAAATAATCAGATATTAATCATTTCTATACCTCATTTTGCTTTACTGAACGATGTCACCAAATCAATAACTTTTTTGATGTACTGGGGCGCAATGATTACCAGTATTGCAATGATTTTCATTTCATACTGGAATAATAAATTAAATATCTGATATTTATTCGCTGAATCTGGAATTCATAGTAACATTCGACGAAAAAACACTCCTTTGTGTTGTGAAGTGCAACGAAGCATGCATATCACATCAATTCAACGTGATTTTTATATCAACTTCTCGTTTCTGTGCAATCTAGATAAACTATTTCTTAATTTTACCTGAAGGGGACATAGTTGTCTTATGAAGAAAAGTTCGAAATAGGGACACAGTGGAATGTTGTTTCTCAAATTACCACCCATGCGAATAAAAATGTGCATGGAGAAAAAATCTATGAGAATGAATACCTCAAAAGAAAATTAATTAAATCTAGAACTTCCAACCATATTTGTGTGCTTGTGTACGGGAATCGCCACTCCCATTGAGCAAGTGTTCACGCTAAGTGATGACTTTGAATTCTCAATCATGGTGATGAGAACATTTGCTGCAACAAGAAAGAAATCTTAGAGGAGATAATGGTCCATACTGGTCAAGAAGAACACAATGCAACAACCACTAGCTCTTATTCATGAGATAAACTTGAAAGGCTTAACGAATACATGGACACAACAATATACATAAGAGTCAAAAGCAGGTACGCATGCAACCACGAGTTTTATATTATGGATTCACCTTCCCGCCTCCACAAGTCAAAAATTCGTCATCAATGCCAAAAATGGTGTAGGTGGTAACAGCAAGCAAAGTTAATTGTGTGTTATGTTGCTGACAACCAAAGAGAAATGTCAAAGAGGAACACTTGGCGATTTTAGAATAAGCAAAGAACAAGGGAGGACAGTGAGAGGGTGTGGTGTCTCATAGTGATCGATTGAGCCACTTACACGAGCCACTTAAGTAGGGTTTGGCTACCACTTTGGGATGGAACCTGACCCATTAGCTTTCAAGTGGCGGTTTTCAACAAAAATGGGAAATCCCGGATGTGTGGTTTAGAAGGGATCGACAAACTAGTTATGCACAGGCCCAAACTCACACATGCACATCTTAGAAAAATATATCCATATCAACTACGAGTATTTGTGGATGATTGTCCCCACTTCAACATTCATTGCACGCTATCGCCATGTTTATGCACAGTATTTCCTACCTGTAACTCTTGAGCTCTCAACGATGTTCTAGGTCAGGCGCTATGGATGCTGCATGTGTAGGAAAATCAATTTTAATCTCTATCAGATGCCTTGGCAATACAAGTCACTTTGTTATCACTGTTGTGACAAAGGAGTGCTCCATGTGTGTCTAACACATGTAGAGACGCGCGTGTGGGAAGAGTCTAGAGGTCACTTACATGTTTTCCAGCACATAATTCCACTCCCAAATTATCCTCAGATGGATATCCAACATGTACATGACAGTGATACAAAGAAAAGCGCACGCATCACATATGGACAAGTGTATTAGAGCAAGAAAGAACACCATCTCAAACGTATTACGCAAAACATCGTTAAGGTGCGTCACGAATACGTAACCGACATTCACACCTTCCTTAAACACCTTGTTGTTGAGTGCTTTGGTGAGAAAGTGTGTGCGCTTCTGACATGTATCAACCCAAACAACTTGAACTTCATCAACAACACGAAGTTCGCGTACAAAGTGGTACCCAATGTTTGATTTATGTTTGCGTAAATGGTTCATGTTGTTATGCCCTGCAATTGCCTTTGTGCTTTGGTTGTCCTAATGCAGAGTGATAGAGAAAATGGATATAGTAGCTGCTACAACATGCGACAAAGCCACACACTCTTGCATGTACGTGTTCCAAGTTCAACATACTTGGTCTCGCTTGAGCTATGTACGACCCGGCCTTGTTTTCACTCTTCCATGAGATGGCGATCCAATTGGTAAGAAATATGCACCATGTTTGACTCTGTGCATTGGTGTCCTTTGCCTTGTCGGTTTTTTATCCTCGTTAACGAAAATAAATGGCTATGCACCATGGGACAAGCCAACACTCACAGTAAATAGCACATATTGGACAACACGCATGATGACCTCAAGGTGCTGCTGTGCAAATTCGGTAAGGAATTTGACCTCAAAGGCCTTATCAACACTTGTGGTGATGTCGAAATACACGAGGGACTCAACCACTTTGGTTTACTTGCTAACATCCACAATATCCCTCAGTTGTGATGGTTCAAAGGACTCCAACAAGGACCCACCTGCTTGCATCATAGGGGTCAACACAGGGGGAACCTTGGCAAGTAGAAGGACAGGGCAATCTCCAAGGTTGCGAAGATGTGCAGCTTAGTGTACATGCATCTTAGGACACTGGCAATCACACTCAAGTTTGATGGCAAGTTGGGCCTTCATCTTGTACGTGGATTGTAAGATAGTCCTGGCTGACTGAACAACAAGTCAGAGTGAGGCGACAAGGATATCGTTGACATAGACAATGATGGCCATAAAGGGCTTGGACGGAGCTCTTAGATAGAGCACCGGATTGATGGCCATCAGTGTCTGTGTCATGATGGGTGTCCTTTACTAGGGTGGATAAGATCTCATGTCCCGACATCGCCCCAACGGTTTTACATCATATTAGGTCTGATGCAATGGCGAGACCTTATTTGTCTAATCTGTGAAGCCCGGTGGCTTAATGATGCAAACTTCCTTATCCGAATGTCCATGAAAAAATGCGTTGTTGACTTCCATGTGCTCCATCTTCCAATCATTATGTGCATGGAGAATCAATAGGGCATATACAATGGTGTATTGCACAACATAAGGAAACATCTCGTCAAAATTGACTCCTGGAAACTTCGAGAACCCTTTCTCCATCAGGCAAGCCTTATGATAGAGGCTCGTCCTTTGGCTTAAGGTTTCGCCAAAGAACCTAGTAGGTCGAGACCACTTTACATGTGGTTTTCAAGTCTACCACCTCATAGACCCCATGCTTCTTGAGGGTGTTCCACTCCTCCTGTATGGCCTTCTCCCATAGGTTGCCGCTAGCCATCTCTTGAGCCTAGTAAACTATGCGGCTTGGGTGAAAGGGTAGAAAGGTCATTGGAAGAAGATCAGGACCAGCGAAGCCAAAGGCAGAGGCATCAAGGACATTGTGAAAATCATGGAACGAGAGCATACTCCATCGTAGAGATGGGATGAACCACACTGGTTGCGAGTCCAATCGTGTCAAGACCACTGGATCAAGCAGAGGAATCTGTGGTGGAGGATGATGCATTTAACTGAGTGCATCTAATGAGGAATACGTGCTCTTATGCTGAGGGAGATAGTGTAACATCCCTGGGCTATGCACCAAAAACGGGTGTTGTGGTGTGTGACTCGTTGGGCGATCTATGATAATCAACATGTGCCACGGTCTAGGATGGAATGGAGGTGATGGAATTGCATTGGAGATAGATGATATGGGAGACACGACAAAAGAGATTGGGGATGACACGGAGGACCCGAATGACGAAAGAGAATGGAAGGGGATAGACAGAGTGTCAGCAAGAGGCATGCTCGGAGACTTGGATGGAGAAGTGTCACAAGAGGGTGTTGCTAGTGTCTCCAGACCAGCAGGGACANTGTTGTGGTGTGTGACTCGTTGGGCGATCTATGATAATCAACATGTGCCACGGTCTAGGATGGAATGGAGGTGATGGAATTGCATTGGAGATAGATGATATGGGAGACACGACAAAAGAGATTGGGGATGACACGGAGGACCCGAATGACGAAAGAGAATGGAAGGGGATAGACAGAGTGTCAGCAAGAGGCATGCTCGGAGACTTGGATGGAGAAGTGTCACAAGAGGGTGTTGCTAGTGTCTCCAGACCAGCAGGGACAGAAGCGAACATAGAAATAAATGTAGGGTCTTGAGAAGCTGAGACAGACCCATCCCCTAAGCTGATGAAATGAGGAAAGAGAATAGGGAGGGGATATGCAGAACGACGCATACTGAAATATGCCCTAAAAAAAGGGTGTCATTTGACTCAATGACATGACACTGGTTAACATTCAAGAATTGTCACAATTTAGACAGCATTGAGACGCCTAGAAAGGTGCAGAAATGGGTGCGAGAAGTGAGTTTGCCTTAAAAAAAGTCATCATGCAGTCAGACAAGAATGACACAACATAAGACGCGAGCAAAATGCAGATCAGCCAGAAAACCAAACCATCGTTCAAAGGGTGTCACATGGTATATGAATGGACCATGCGATGCACGGTCCCACACCCACGTCATGTAGCACATATCATTAAAAGGGGAATTAGAGAGAAAGGCCAGATGCAGAGATGAGGGTGCGAAGAGTTCTCAAACTCAATTGTTAAGAATTAAAGAAACACATATACTTTTCCCCACAAGCAAGCTTGGTTTGAGATAGCCGGAATTAACGATTGATTTTTCATTGCCTTTCAGAAAAGGATCAAAGATCCATCACATTCAAGAGAAGTCTTCAGTGGGAAAAAGTTTATAGTGTATTTAAAAAGACAGTCAAGGGCATCATGAGCCATTTGGTCCATGACGTTCACATGCGAGAGTTTAGGGGGATGAGAATTACGAGAGTCAGAGGTGGAGAAGGGGGAACGATGCATTTTATCTTATGAAAAATCAAGGTAATCGATAGAGGAAGTGATAGGGAACGTGGATACATCTAGGCCAATCTTGGGCTGGGTGCATCGCAAATGGTCAATCACGGGAGTGTGAACATGGAAAACAGGAGGATGAAGTAGCCGTGAGCATGTAGGGGAGGAAGTACAATGTGGAAAAGCTTAACGGTGGTAGACGATTGGTGATTTCACAGGAAAAAATGAGGCAATATGAAGTAAACGATCATATTGGGTGTCGCACAACACAGTGGTTGCACTCTCAATAGCATTTTGAATGCGTTCACTCTGCAATGTGATCCACTAGTTAGTGAGGCGCTACGCTATGAACTCCTTGATGGTATCTATGCCAAGCAGGAACTCGTCAAGGACTGGCTCAGAAGAACGACGCGTGAGCTCTGAGGTCTTGAATTCATAGAAGATGTTGAAGAATGAGCCATTTGGCAATGGAAATACTGATCGAGAGCTTGCTAGGTGTTGCGGGCTTAAGATTGTGCAATAGTTTGAGACTACAAGCCCATTAGGTATCGATAGTCTCTTCGGCGCGCATTGCACGCTCGCTAAACCGGACTAAGACGCTCTGAACAGTGTGTTTGGTAGCAGTTTTGGAATTCCTGATGGTCGCATAGGTTCAATTGGTGTTGCAGACCTTATATGTATAGATTTTGCACCACTGTGACACACAATATCAGCATTATAGGAGTCGATATTGTCAGTGAAATTATTTCCCTGTTCAATGATAAAACCGCCAACAACATGAGACCGTTTAGAGGTAACAAGGACATAACTTTGTACAATGAAAGGATCAGGGACATTGTAAAACTCCTAGAGCTGCTCAACTTGAGCCTAAGAAATGAAGCAAACCTCCCAAGAAAAGAAGGATAGAGAGAGAGAGAGAGAGAGAGAGAGAGAGAGGGTGTAAAATTAGGGGA
>SZWC01001804.1:29487-45926 GCA_023375785.1 Penium margaritaceum | reverse complement strand
GACATTTCAGAGTCCGGGTGATTCTGAGGGTGTTGCACAAGGACTTTGGCTAATACGAAACCAAGTGCGGCTGCTGTTGGGAGGGGAGCAGAATGAGAAGAGAGGGAGCTAAAGGCAAATGATGAGGAACCAGGTGTGAGAGCAACGGCAGCAGCATTACAAACAACAGTGGAAGAATGAGAGACAGTGCAGAGAGGGCTGGAGGTGATCTGGCTAGAGGTGTCGTAAGAATAACGACATGATCTGCAGGTGTGTCCCGATTTCCTTGTTTGCGACAAAAGAGATCCTCAGCTATGTGCTGAGCAATGAGCGTTCCTTTAAGTGTAGTCCGCTCATGCTGCTGCTCCGCTTGCATTGCATCATATCACTCATTGTCAACAAGAATTGTAAAGGCCAGCCACTTTGCTAATTTTTTGGGCATGTTGTCTCTTGTCCTTTAGAGCATGAGACAGTGGGAGACGATGGAGCTGAGCTCACTACTGCGCTACAAGGCAAGCCATCCTAATGCACAAAATCCCACACGCACAAACACAAGGAGAGTGGGATACACGGGCAAGAAAGGTGGTCAGGGACAGAGGACCTCACCCATCCTAACAGCAAAGAGAGAAAGTGGTGGGTGGGTCGCAGCTGCAGACATTGCAAGTACAAAAGTTAAATAGGTACTAGGTACAAACAGACAGGCGAAACTTGTTAGAGTGGAAATTAGGAGAGACGAGACAGCTTCTATCGCTGAGATGAGGATGAGGACATGTTGTTTGATTGATGAGGCTGACGCAGAAGAGAAATGAATGCACGTATGGAGGTGACAGCGCTGCCAAGAGCTGTGGCTATTGTGGTTGCTACAGAGGCAATGACATTGGTTGCAACAACAACCTCGGTAGCTACGTTGCGCACATCTGGAGCGACTGGCCCAAGGGGGAAAGCAGCAGCAGTGTAAGCTTCAATGGCCTGGCCAACGTCCGTGCTGGCCGGGCCAGGCGCGCGAGCAACACTTGTAGTGGTCGTGGAGGTAGAGGTGAAAACAGCAGTGGAATCCAGTGTAGCCTTACGAACAGAGGAGATGTTCGAGGGTGAAGATGATGCACATGAAGTGGACCAAGAAGCAATGGGAGGAGAGGTATCTACAAGTGAAAGAGAGAGATGTGCTGTAACAGAGAGCCAGGGTGAGGTGCGCCAGTCACTCAACCAATTTTAGCTTGTTGAATCTGCAGACAAGTGTTAATGGCAGTGATGGGCTGATAGGTGTTGGAAAAGTTCAGTGATTATGTGGTGGATCCATTGGTGGTGCAATCTGTTGTGTCGGTGAGTCGTCCAAAGCCGTTTAGCAACCTTGGTGGCGTGCGGAGTCAAAGCCCGCATGTTTTTTTCCCAAATCGTACTCTTCCTTGGAGTAGTACTCAGGAGTACTCCAACAGCGATGTGTCCATAACTTGCGCTTGAGACAATGTTCATAGTATGTGAGCTTGTCATTAAGCTGGTTTTTCTCCCGGGCAGCAATGGGTGATTCAAGAATCGACTTTGTTCCCGGCAGCGACACCAATGCGGTGGGTGAGCAACAACGGAAGCCTTTGCAATGCAGTCAATAGCTGTTGCTACTACCACTGTTGATTCTACTGCCGCTATTGCTGCTACTAATGCCATTGTTACTACAGTTATTATTGCTAGTGATGTGGCCACTGCTGCTGCTGCTACCATCTCTGGCAATGCCAGTGTCAAGACAAGCCGACTTCCGATGATGTGACGTTGCTGCCGACAATTCTGTCGCCTTCAAGTGCAGCAATGTTTGCACGGCTGTTGCCACTGGCCATAGAGGTGGCCGGTGAGCTCATATACTGCCACAAAGGTTTGGGTAAAGAATGCTACCAGTTTCCAAAGCTGTTGATACTTTTGTCAACACTGCCGTCAACTGCTGGCTGACGATGGTCACTGTCAGCTGCCTCTGGTCAAGCGGGCGACCGCCGACTTGGCTGTCGTTGTTGATGGATTCTGCCAGCTACTGGGGACGGCAGATATCACGGCCAATGTTAACCGATGCTGAAAGTCATTAAAGACAGGGAACCTTGTCGATTTCGATGATGGCTGTGCCTGCCTGCTGCTGTGGCAACTGCTCAGCACTACTTCTGCCACTGGTGGCTTAGGTAAGAATTGTTGCCTGTCATTGTTGTGAGCAAATGACTTCTACCAGCTGCTCATTCAATCACCAATGGTCGATGCTGATGAGGTTGCTGGCGGTGACTACAACTACCCAGAATGATATGGCTTGTAGATGCCGGTGCCTGTTGTTCCTGGTAAGTCCCTTCAGTGTAGACACGCAGTGACATTGGTACTGTACAGATGACTGATTCCTTCAGTATGGACCCCATGGGTCCACAGCTACATCTACAACCGTTGGAGGTCACCGATGCAGCAGCGAGACAGTTGCGGCTGCGGCAGCGGCAGCCATAGGGAGAACCTGGAGTGCTGAGAAAAAGTCAGCACCCCATGGCTATGTGAACGTGCTCTCTTGCTCTGATACCAGGTGTGTGTTGTGTGGCTCACATGCAAGGAAGCACCTGAGGGGGCACACACACCATGGACTGGTGAGAAGAACAATTAGCGATTTCAAAACAAGCAAGGAACAAGTGCATAGAGCGAGCAAGCGTGGAGCCTCGTAGTGGCTGACCAAACCACCCATGCGAGCCACTCACATACAGTTTTACCACCACCCGGGGATCAAAGTTGTTCCGCTAGTAGCATACAAACGGTGGTGTGGTCCACTAGGGATCACCAACCTGGTTACACACACGCACAAACTCACACGTGCACATTTAAAAAACAGAAATCCACAGTGATGAGCACATGTGGGTGAACGTCATCACTTCTACATTCATTGCATACTGTCGTCATGTTTTCCCACATGTTTTTCTAGCTAAAAACCTTGAGATCTTTGTGATGTTCCAAGTTGGGCACGGTGGACGCTGTCGGTGCAAGAANATGCAATCCACAATGTGGTCACTGCCATGATGGCTGAGAGCTCCATGTGTGTAAATCACCTACAGAGATGTATGTGTGTGTGTGTGTGTGTGTGTGTGTGTGTGAACGAGACAGAGAAAGAGGGAGAGAGAGAGAGAGATAACAAGAGAGAGAGAGAGAGAGAGAGAGAGAGAGAGGAGAGTAAAGAGGTCACTTGCGTGTTTACTAGCGCGTAATAGCACATGTCTTGTACATTCTCTTTATCCGTGCATTCCTCACTGGGCATTTTCAAGTGACATGGAAAGGCAAAGACGAGAAGTCACGTGTGCATGGATTCACCAGGTTCAACATTGCTGCTCTTGTATTCCTTAGCTGAATAGCCATGTACTGTACTGGCATTGGCTCTTTCTTAAAGTAGTTAGAATTTTTTTTCCATGTGTTCCATAAAAACCTGAAGCATACATGGAAGAGTTACCTTCAAATTTCAGACAGTGTGCCATATTTATTGCAAAGTATGTTCCTTAATAAGTTATGCGAGAACATTGATTTTTTTCAAAAGTGGGGTGAGACTTTAATCATGATCTGGAATGTGTGCACTTGCACCTGGTTGAAAGAGACAAAACAGGAACTAGCACAAGTATAGAGTGAGGACTACTCAACCTCAACATCTTACATCATATCCTCTGGCTCCTCATCCACACGGTTAATAAAGATTTTGCTTCCAGGTGCCACAGCTTCCTCCGCAACATTTTTATGGAAGGAGGGATCAGTGCAATATGTATAATCACATGCAGTCAAGCATGCATCATGAGATCATGATTATTCACTAGCCTCAGTTATCTACGCAACACCCATGTGATTCCTACGTTGCGCAACTTGGGTAACCTCAATCAACCTCCCCGTTGTTGTCCAAATCCAGACTAGGACACACTTCTTTGGCGTGCCAGTCATTGTATGAGCTCTCTATTGCAGACTGGAAGGGGCATTAAGGGCCCATATATGCAGGCCTTGTCTTGGAGGTGCATCCATTTGGTACAAAGAGGAGGTACACATACTATTTGTGAGTCCGTAAGATTTTTCTGAATTTGGGTTCCATATGCGGACGCCATGCATTGACAAGGAGAATGAGCTTCTGACGGCCTTACACCTTGCCATGCACCTCATATTGTTGGCGGTACCAAGGGTGTACTACCTGCTGTGGGGCCAAGGACTGACCACGAAGAAGCTCAGTGATCGTGCGGATGTCGTTAGTCTTCTGCTGCTGCAAATGACGCATCTCATCCTGTTGACTCTGCAAGTCCTCAATAGCTTGCGAGCGTGGGCTCATTACCCCTGAGGAGGAGGAAGAGGGATCTGGTGGTCCTTTGCCCTTGTCACCGGTCGAAGCCATGTCAACGCTCAGTATGCACCGGGATGTCAAACCGGTAAGATTGTAGAACCGGCAGCAGTTCTTGAGGAATTGAAACGCTAGCAACTTTTGACTTTCTGACCCAAAAACTTGACTAAGGCAAGTGCCGACGTCTGTAGGGACTTGTTGACGTCAGCACGGACCTGATGACGTCAGCCAGAAAAAATGTTGATGTCGGCACATTTTCCTCTTTTCTTTTCTTTTCTTCTTTTGACAACCCTCACGGCTGCTAGGCAACTACTACGCAGCAGTCGTGCTGAAGCTGCGCGGAAGCTCCGTACCAGCTTTCGGTCGGCTGCTGTTGCTCCTCTGCCTGTACCAGCAAGAGCACCTACGTAGCACCTTGCACAGCTGTAGAAGCAGCCCCACGCTGCTGTTGTGCTGTAGCGCTGCTGTGTGTTGCTCCTGCTACGCGACGCTGTTGCTGGGTGCTGCTGTTGCTGCGCGCTACTGCTACGCTCCTGATCTCCTACGCTACTACTGCAGCTGCTGCTCTTTGTTGCTGCTGCTGCTCAATGCTGTTGCTACTGCGCGCTGTTGCTTGCTGCTATTGATGGCCGCTCGTTGTCCGCAGCTCACTGCTGGCCGCTTGTTGCTACTGCTGTTGCCCGCTACCGCCTGCTCAGCTGCCGCCTACTGCTGATGCTACTACTGCTAGCGTAGATGCTAGCAGTTACCAGCGGCTGTCACCTACTGTGGTTTTCGCCTACTGCTGCTGTTGCTAGCGGCTGCTTGTGCTGCACTCTCACGTGCTCAAGGCGGGCGGCGTCAGCGGTAGTCGAGTGATGGCGACGGGTCCTAGTGAATCAGCTGCAACAATGACACTCACTGTTGCTGCCGTGTTGCATCTGTGGTTCACAGCTCAGCAAGAGCTGTTTCATTGCTCTGAAACCATGAGAAGATGCGTGGAAGCTTCCTAGCAACACAGCCGCTGACTGGGCATCAGTGCCTGGCCAGACGGTGACGACAATCACAGGTCTACACACGACGGCAAGAGTTTCACTAGGAGACACAAGGCAAAGTGTTAGAATGCTTCAATAGCATTTGTAGAGCAAAATGACAAATGAAAGGTCCATGGCATAAGTACCTACCGCGGCGCACGACGGGTATTGCACGCAACAGTGCAAGGTCTATCCTAAAACCGGCCCAAAACAACTGTTTTGGCCATAACTCAGTGTAGACAACTCAGAACGCTACGCCGTCTAAACCTAAACATGCAGAATCACAAGCTGAAGGCTACGACTGGTCACATGCATGCATTCGGCATCAAGAGGTGGACACAAAACGCAAAAAGATGCAAATCGAGCCCACAGCCAGTCCACCGATGAACTCCTATGTGCGACAGAAAACCTACAGAAGGTCCCAGACAGCGTCGAGGACTCTGAGGCGATTGTCTGTCAGCTCCACATTGGTAGTCCACCACCAGACAACGCACTGGTGCCACCTGGGTCCGCATCAAGGATCTGCACGGGCATGGACACGACCGAGTGGTCATAGTAAACTGTACAAGTCGACAGGAATGGCACAAATCACAACATGATGTGCTCAGCTCCATCGGAGGGCCTCCTCAGCAATCACGCCGATGGCGGTCACTGCCTCTGTAGACACCACCTGTGCGCATCCTATGCCACATCTCACAGCATGGTTGCACTGGCAGCATCATGTTCTGCTTGAGGTCCGAGTTTCAGAGTTTTCGGGCACTGTTGTGGCCGAGGTCACTCAAGCCAAGACGTTGCCTTGGTTTGGGCAGTCAGAACTCCTTGCTGCTATTTTTTGGATGATTCTTACTGCACGAGTGCGTTTGTAGCGTGGGTATTTGGGTGTGGTCTGTGCTTGGGCGAAAAAACGGGCGACGCCCAGGTTTGGGGCTGTCGGCTCTCTAGCAAAGCTCACCAAGAAAACTCAGCCTGCCAGGAAAAGAGAGGAATTTCTTCTCGGACGCACTCCAGAATATACCCATCGTTTTGATCGATAGATCACCGCTGTCCATCGTAAAAAACGGCATGACAACGATGTCCATATATTTTGTTTTTCGACCAAAAACGGGCACGGCTGTCATAAACTTCATGTATTTAACATATCTGACATGGATTTTGACTTGGAGGGCGAAGTCGAGCTTTGCCCGTCATCGCGAGCTTGTAGGAGGGGTTATGCAGTGGAACCTCCCTGCGAGCTCCCGATGACCCTGCCATACACCCCATTTTAACTTGCGATTTTGTCGACGGTTTGGGGGGCGCACGCAGTGATAGCAGAAAGGGAATCTGCAGGGCCTCGCTACCGCGGGGCCCGGCAGATGCCCGGGCAAGTAAAAAAATAAAACCCAAATCCCCCGGTGTAACTAGGGGGTTTGTCCAGGGTTTGGGGGGGTTTGCAGGATGCGGCTCACACTATGATAGAAGAAAGGGAATCTTTCGGGCCCCGCTATAGCGAGGCTCGGCAGATGCCCCGGCAAGAAGAAGAAAACCCGAATCCCCCAGTGTAACTAGGGGTTTACTCAGAGTTCGTGCATTCACCCTTGCAAATGTGCAAGTTTTGGAGTTTACACTTGCGAACTCAAAAACTTGCAACATGGTGAGGCCGGTGTCAGAAGTGGAAGACTTCACCCTCAAAGTCGGCGACTTCTGACTTCGAGAGCGAAGTTGAATTCCGGAGCGAACGAGGTCGCGGGGAAACAGGTCCTCGAAGAAAAGGGCATCGCGGGACTCGACGATGCAGTGCCGGGATGGATCCCAGAAGCGCCAGGCCTTGGACTGACGAGAGACATCGAGGAAGCTACAGGGACGTCCGCGGGGTGTAAGCTTGCTGCCCTACTGCGGGGCGAGCAGCCACAGAATGACCACGCAGCTCCAGACGTGAGCCGGGCGGAGGTCAGCGCGCTGACCGCACCAATGCTGGTAAAAGGAAACAAGGTAGCAAGTTGGGACAGTAGCGTTGTTGATGCAGCGTGCGGGCTTCCACGCTCGTTACTTAAGTCTGCTGCCCCCTCAGCCTGCTTCTCTAGAGACTAAGTCTGGAAGCTCTGGGTTTGTTACTCAGAAATGCGTGCGCCAGTGTTAGCACCGGAAAGCAACGGGAAACTGGAAGGAACTTATTTGGAATCAAGAATGAGCAATAATGGGAGACCCCTCCAAGTTATAGCTCCCCCCCACTTGTGTAGAACTTGTTACTCAGCTAACCAGCCAATCAGAAAATAGTCCTAGACCTATTTTCTGGCAGGCAGGGTTTTCTCGGTGAGCCTTGCCAGACGCCGGACAGCCCAAAACCCGGGCGTCGTCCGTTTTGCCTGAAAACTGGACCATGCCATAACACTGCCGGTGCAAATGCAGTCGCGTGGTCAGAATCAGCTAGAAAATAGCAGCAAAGAGTTATGGCTGCCCGAACCCAGGCAGTGCCTATGACAGTCAGTGATGCCAAACAGTGCCACACAGCAAGAGACATGGACCCTAGGCATAGCATGATGCTGCAAACGCAATGGCACAACCAGAAACAACGCTGGGTGCATGTAGACAACATATGCCGTGGCAGTGACCGCCGGCGGCCCGACCGCTGAGGAAGCCTGCCGATGGAGCTGAGCACGTCGCCGGAGGGGGGAGGCTCCAGCAAAGTGTGAGTGGGCCTCAACGTGCGTTGGCTCCACCGAATGACACTCTAGCAGCATCAAGCCTTACCGTTTGTCATCTGCACGCCGATGTACACAAGCCGGGAGGACCCAACAGAGTACAATGAGAGATGCACGAAAACCATCTCCCCCATGACTCACAGGAGTAGTGCACATGTACGAGCAGAGACACAGTCAACAACGAGACTCTCCCAAGGCAAACAGAGATGCAGGCAGGGACAAAAAGAGACACTCACGGACGTAGACCAACCGAATTCACAGCCTTCTTGAACGAGTCGCGCTTCAGTGCCTTGGTCAAGAAGTCAGCCAGCTGCCGTGCTGTCGCAACCCACACGATGCTGATGTTGCCGTCATGCAACAATGAACGCATATAGTGATACTCAACGTTGATGTGCTTTGTGCGTGTGTGATGCACGCCGTCATTGTCGGCGATGGCCATGGCACTCTCATTGTCACAATGCAACGTGACGGATGCGACAGACTGATGCAACTCGGACAACAGACGACGCAACCACACACTCTCGCTTGAGCCAAGGGCCACGTACTCAGCCTCAGCAGTGCTGCATGCAATGCACCCCTGCTTGCCACTGCGCCAGGACACAACTGTGTCGCCAATCAGAAAGATCCAGCCTGTACGACTCTTACCGTCCGGATTGCCAGCCCAGTCACTGTCTGTGTAGCCTACCACGACAACAGACGGCTGGCGGCGGAATATGAGACCTTGCTGAGGAGTCGAGACAACACAGCACAGTACTCGGATTGCGGCCTCGAAGTGGAGGTGATGCGGCTCCTGAGAAAACTAGGCCAGGATGTTGACGGCGAACGCGATGTCTTGGCGCGTCGTTGTCGCCAGGAACATCAATGACCCGATGACTCAGAGGTAAGTGGTCACGTCAACTGGCTCCCCCACAACAGCTGGGTCAGGCCTCTTGAGCTTCACCTGGACATCATGTGACATGGGTGAAGATGCGCTCGACACGAGTGGCAGGTCCTCTGCAAAGCCGATGCACAAAGTCTACACATAGGCAGCCTAGTGGATGTGCAGGACGCCCTAGAAGCGATCATGCTTGAGCTCCATGGCCAACAAGACTCAAGCAGATCCGAGATCCTTCATCTGGTAGGCGGCGTGCAGCAAGTCCTTGACACGCTGAATGGCAGCCGTGTTTGGCAACGCGATGAGGAGATTGGCGACGTAAACCTGAACAGAAGTCAAAGTCTGGCCTCGCGGACTGACAAACAGTGCGGGGTCAGCAGTGCTGCGCTGGAGCCTGTCGCGAAGGAGCGTGCTGCTGATCTCATGGTTCTAGTACCAAGGCGACTGCTTCAGGCCATACAGGGCCTTCTGCAACCGCCAGACTCTTCTAGTGCCATCGTTGAAGCCTGGGAGATGCACCATTTAGAGCTCCTCACCCTTCAGTGAGCCATGGAGAAAAGCGTTGCTCACGTCCATCCGATGCAGCTCCCACCGATGCTGGGCAACCAGGCTGAAGAGCGCCTGGCTAGTGGAGAATCGGCCACTGGGACAAAGATCTGGTCGTAATCGACCTCAGGGATCTGGGCAAATCCCTTGGCAGTGAGGCGGGCCTTGTACTTGTCCAAGACCCGTTGGGCTTCCACTTGCGCTGAAAGACCCACTTCGCGCCGATGGCCTTCCGACCTAGAGGAAGGTCGACGAGGTCGTACACGTGGTGCTGTCGGATGGCAGCGAGCTCATCGGCGCAAGCAGCGTCCCAGTGTGCGGCTTCAAGAGAGGCTCCTGCCTCGCGCTGGGTGGCTGGGTCCTCCGGGCGTACTGTAGAGAAAACTGAGAGAGCATGTGCATCTCAAGCTCCAGGTGGGATGCACGTGAGTGCAGCCACGACAGCGTGTCGATGCTCGTGATGAAGCATGGTGTAGCCCAGTGTAGAGCCTGGGTGAAGGTCTGCAATGATGGCCGAGGTGGTCAGGCTGAGGACCTTGATGCCAGGATCCCTACTCATGACCGTGGGAGTGGAGGAGACACGTGGAGCCACAGGGGGTCGAGGCGCCACGGAGCGCGGTGCCACGATCTGTGCACTCACCGACGGTCTGGGTCGGTGGCTGCCGCCTGGGCAACGTGTGTAGCATGGTAGGACAGGAGATGGCACTGAGTTCGATGGGCCAACAGAGGCGGACGGGGCTGCTGGCCCAGAGGGGCCAGTGGATGCAACCGGGGCTGCTAGCCCGGAGGGGCTAGCGGACTCGACTAGGGTTGCCGCCCTGGAGGGGCCAGTGGACGCTACTGGGGCTGCCGGTCTGGAGGGGCCAGTGGACGTGACTGGGGCTGCCGACCCGGAGGGGCCCATGGACGCTACTGAGGCTGCTGGCCTAGAGGGGCCAGTGGACGCGACTTGGGGTGCTCGCCCGAAGGGGCCAGTGGACGCGACTGGGCTACCGGCCCGGAGGGGCCAATGGTCGCCACTGGGGCTGCTGGCCCGGAGGGGCTAGTGGACGCGAGTGGGGCTGTCGGCCCAGAGGGGCCAGTGGACGCGACTAGGGCTGCCGGCCCAGAGGGGCCAGTGGACGCAACTAGGGCTGCTGGCCCGGAGGGGCCAGCAGACTCGACCGGGGCTGCTGGCCCGGAGGAGCCAGTGGACGTGACTGGGGCTGCCGACCCGGAGGAGCCAGTGGACACGATTGGGGCTACCGACCCGGAGGGGCCAGTGGACGTGACTGGGGCTGCCGGCTCAGAGGGACTGAGGGATGTGTCATCCGGAAGCGGCACGATAGAGGAAGGACTCACCACTCCCCCACGCGACGGGATGGACACGGACGAGCCGGAGCGCATGGGGTCACGGGGAAACAGGTCCTCGAAGAAAAGGGCATCCCGAGACTCGACGATGCAGTATTGGGATGGATCCCAGAAGCGCCAGGCCTTGGACTGACGAGAGACACCGAGGAAGGTGCAGGGACGTCCGCGGGGGGTGAGCTTGCCGTCCTGCTGCGGGGCGGGCAGCCACACAATGGTCACGCAGCCCCAGACGCAAGCCGGGCGGAGGTCAGCGTGCTGACCGAACCAATGTTGGCACGGCGTGGACTGGCGGGGAAGGGGACCGTGGGGAATCCGGCTCCAAACCCATGTCATGTAGGCCATGGCTTAAAAACAGAAGCCATCGAAGAGACCAGACTCGACTCGCATGGTGCGAACGGCGTCGGCCATGGTACGGTTCCATCGTTCGGAGACATCGTTCTGGGCAGGCGTGTAGGACGCAGACGATTCATGCTGGATACCGCGGGAGGCGAGAGAGGTCGCGGTCTCACCCATGTACTCACCGCCGTGATCGGAGCAAAAGCGACGAAGAGAGCGACCACACTCGCGCTCCACGAGGACAAGCCAGTCCAAGATGGCTCGGGCGACATCGCTCTTCTGCCAAAGGCAAAAGACCCAGCGGTAGCGAGAATAGTCGTCAGTGAGGATGAAGACGTAGCGGCCCCTCTCCCCGATGGACTCGGTGGGGAGAGGGCCCATGACATGAGAATGGACCAGATCGAGAGGGGCGGATGCACGGGAGGATGACAAAGGGTATGTGGACCAGTGCATCTTTCCCTGAGCACAATCAATGCACTCTGCGGGACACGGGAGAGGGAAAGTCTCCGGGTCAAGGCCCTTGGCCGCGTGGGTGCGGAGCATGCTATGTGCGATAGCATAGTGGACGTGGCAAAGGAGGCGGTGCAAGAGGTGGGTGTGCTGAGGGGATAGCCTGCTAGTGACAAACACGTGGCCTGTGGCGGCCAACGGGGAGGAGACAGAAGGAGAGGAGGACAAACGAGGTACATGCCACAGGTTGCCACAGGCGGTGGCGTGAAATACGACAAGACCAAACGGACGCAACGACACAGTATCAACACCACGCGAGTGCACAATGTCCATGCTCATGCGGTCAAGGGCAGTGACGGACAGGAGGCTGAGCTCGAGACCTGAGACGAAGAGGACATCGGTCAGAAAGACGTCACCGGCAGGACCACGGAAACGAACAACACCGACACCGCGGACAGGCAACATCTGTCCGGAGCCCGTCCGGACACCGGAGACATCGCGAATAGGACCGAGCATACTAAAGGCCTCACGGGAGGCTGTCATGTGATGCGTGGCCTCGGAGTCGATGATCCAAGTCTCAGCAGGGTCCTGGATCAGGGTCGCCATATCGCTAACGGTCACATGGCAGTAAGCAAGAGATGTGGATGCGGTTGAAGGGCGCGCGAACCGGGACTGCCAATCATCAAGCCACGCAACGTCATCATGGAAGGGGGTAGAGGAGACTACGGGAGACGACGAGACAGACAAGGAGACAGGACACGACCGCAACTCAGTCTTAGTCATGCAGGGCTAGGCACGAGAGAAGGAGGTGATGCACCTCGCAATTCCCTGGGGGGGAGGGTGAGGCAGGCCAAGCTGGAGCGCGATGAACTGCTCCAGCAAACACTCATGAGAGGACGGTCCAGGAGTGTAGACCGAGTGCGGAGTGACGACACCGGAGCCCGGGTAGGGGAAGGACCGTGCCGGTGAAGGAAACAGAGGCGCCGACGGCTGTGGATGGTGCTGCTGCGGCGCTGGTGTCTGTTGGACTAGCAGAGCTGTCGGAGTGGTGGAGCTACCGAACGAGGCTGAGGCGTCAGGGCCGGCGACAGCTACGGCTGTAGAGGCGAGACGGTGCTCCCGCTGGCGACGCATTATGGGAATGACGCGCGCCTCGTCCGTCGGGAGAGGACACGTGTACCACCCTTGCCCGGGCTGGCCACAGTTGTGGCAAACCGAGCCACCACTGCTGGACCTGGTCGACGGCTGCTGCTGTTGCTCCCGCTGACCCTTGCCTTTCTTGTTCTGGTGCATCTTCTTCCCCGACGACAATGATGTCACTGCGGCGGGGAAAGCGACGGCCACGGAGGCGCCGGCAAGAGAGGCGAGAGCCTCTGTGTGCTGAAGTCGGGACTCCAGATGAGCTTCCTCAGTCCGGAGGAAGAGCTCCTATGCCCAAGGCATGAGGGTGCCCTGGGCCGCCATGGTGGAGAGAACGTCCTAGGAGTAGTGCATGAAGACGTCCGCGTACTCGACGGTGGCACCGCGCTTGATGGTGAGGAGCGTGGCCAGAGGGGGTGGGGCAGAGGTGCCGAGGCGACGAAGGATGTCCTTCGCCCGCTCCCAGTAGGCGGTGACCATCTCGGTCTCCCCCATGTGCAGGGAGTTGAACTACCACAGCAGACGGCTGGTCTCAACATCGTTGGACAGGCGATGGGGACGAGTGATGGCGTGCCACGCGGCTGCAGGGTCTGGGGTGGCGCCAGGGGTGAAGTCGCCGAGTGAAGGCTCTAGGGCCAGGCGGGAAGTCGGAGGGGCGACAGGGACGAGGGCGCGTACGGAGCGACCAGCGTCATACAACTGGTCGGCCTGGATGGGGTCATACGGGAGTGTGTAGTATGCCCACAGGCCCTCACCCTGTGTCCAGCTCCAAAAGCTGAGCTCCCAACTCCAGAATTGCTCGCCGGCATGAAGCGGGGGAGGCACCGTCTCAAAGTCCTTCTACCCGCGGCCGGCGCCCAGAGTGAGTCTGCCGCTGGCGCTCAGTCTGCTGCTGCGCTAGGTAATGCGTGGTGGCGGACACAACGTGGCTGGCGTGCCCTGGAGGAATAAATGGTGGCAACGCACTGGTGGCAGTCTGGGAGGCCAATGGATGCAACGCTGCAAGCTGCTGCGTTAAGGCGGCAAGCTATTGCTAAAGAGCAGCTAGGGGGTCAAGGTTACCACCAATGATGCCAGAGGGCTGTTGTTGCTGCTGCTGCTCTTGCTACTGCTGCTACTGCTGCTGCCGCCGCTGCTGTTGGTGCCACAGATCCTGCTACTATTTCTGCTACTGTTGTTGTTGCTGCTGCTGGTACTACTGATGCTACTGTTGCTGTAGCTGCTGTTGCAACTGCTGCAGTTGCTGCGGGAAAAGGGGCTAGGGGTCCCTCCAACAGAAGAGGACCCCTCCTTAGATGGGCTGTGAGCCATGGTGGATTATGGTGCCTCTCTTTCCTTTTTTATTTTTTTATATTTTTTTTTCTTGTGTGCTGTTGATGTCACTAGTGATGTCAGCTGAGGATGGCTGACGTCAGTAGAGGCTACTACATTGTGTGCAGGGCTACTGCTTTGTTTTTTTGTTGATGACCTCAGTAGTGACATCGGTAGTGACATCAGCGGATGGCTGCTGACGTCAGCAAAGGTTGATGTAGCCGCTACTGTGCGGCTGCAGCCGTTGTTGTTGCTGATGCTGCTACTCCTATAGTTGCTGTTGCTGCTGCTGCTACTGTTGTTGCTACTACTGCTACTATTGTTGCTGCTGTTGCTGCTGCTGTTGTTGTCGCTACTACTACTACTGCTGCTGCTGCGGCTGCTGGCGAGGTGGGGATCTTGTTTTTTCTTTCTTTCTTTCTTTTCGCTCGTCACAGCGAGCTCGCTGCTCGCTGCGAGCATCGAGCCCGCTACCAGCAGCTCGCTACTTGTAGCAAGTAGCGAGCTACGGGCAGATGCAGCAGCTGCTGCTGCTGGCTGCCGCTGCAACCGCTGCTGCTGCTGCTACCGCCGGCTGCTACTGCTACGAGGTGCTGTGAGTTGCTGCTGCTGTCGACTACTACTCGCTGCTGCTGCTACTACTACGGGCTACTCCTGCTGCGAGCTGCTGCTGCTGCCGGCTGCTACTGTGTTCAGCTGCTGTTGGCTGCTGCTGCCATTGTTCGCTGCTGCTACAAGCTGCTCCTGCTGCTACTGCGGGATGCTGCTGCTATGGGCTGCTGCTGTCAGTCACACCTAGATGACGTCGCCGCGTGCGTCGTCCCCGGCAAGCGCCTGACGTGCCCTGCCGCTCACCTCCTCGCGTCAAGCGTGGGGGTCAGTGCTGCCGGAACAAATCTGGCAGCATTTCCCCGAGCCCAATGGTCGTGGGAAGAATTGTGACGCCGCCACCAGGCAGGTCAATGCTGCCGGAAAAAATCCAGTAGCATTTCCCCTGCACTGGCACGTATGAAGGTCCACCGGCGTTGTCTGGCACCTGTACGTCAGTCTTCTGATGCTGTTGCTACGCTCTGGCTCTGATACCAAAAAGAAAACACTAGGCAGCGAGTTGGGGCAGCAGCGTTGTTGATGCAGGGTGCGGGCTTCCACGCTCGTTGCTTAAGTCTGATGCCCCCTCAGTGTGTTGCTCTAGAGACTAAGTGTGGAAGCTCTCGGTTTGTTACTCAGAAATGCACGCGCCAGTGTTAGCACCAGAAAGCAGCTGGAAACTGAAAGTAATTGATTAGGAATCAAGAATGAGCAACAATGGGAGACCCCTCCAAGTTCTAGCTCCCCCCCACTAGTGTAGAACTTGTTACTCATCGAACCAGCCAATCAGAAAATAGTCCTAGACCTGTTTTCTGGCAGGCAAGGTTTTCTTGGTGAGCCCTGCAAGACGCCCGACAGCCCAAAACCCAGGTGTCGTCCGTTTGGCCTGTAAACTGGACCACACTGTAATACCGATGTTGCGAACGCATTCGTGCGGTCAGAATTAGCTAGAAAAATAGCAGCAAAGAGTTACGGCTGCCCGAACCCAGGCAGTGCCTACGACAGTCAGTGATGCCAAATGGTGCCACACAGCAAGAGGCATGGACCCTAGGCACAGCATGATGGTGCAGACGCAATGGCACAACCAGAAACAGTGCTGGGTGCATGTAGACAGCATCTGCAGTGGCCGTGACCACCGGCGGCCCGACTCCTGAGGAGGCCTACCGATGGAGCTGAGCACGTCGCCGGAGGGAGGAGGCTCAAGCGAACTGTGAGTGGGCCTCAGCGTGCATTGGCTCCACCAAACGACACTCCAGCAGGGTCAAGTCTCGTCGTTGGTTATCTGCATGTCGATGTACACAAGCTGGGAGGACACAACAGAGTACACTGAGAGATGCGCGAAAACCAACAGGTGAGGCCGGTGTCAGAAGTCGCTGACTTCACCCTTGAAGTCGGCGACGAGTACCCATTGTTTTGCTCGGTCAGCACTGATTTATCGAGCAAAACACCGGCACTGATCCTTTCTGTCCTCATTGGTTGGTAACCTGAGTAACAAACTGCATAGAGTTGAGCTAGGCCTAGATCTCTGGGGGGGGTCTCTCAGTTGTTGGGTTACGGAGTAACCATTGTCATCAAACTTTAGACCCAAGTTTGAAAAAAAAATTTGGCATAGTTTCGCGTTTTCAAATAAGACAGTGTGTGTAAAGGCTTCTCTGTGTGGGATGTGTGTGTGTGTGGGGTGTGTGTGTGTGTGTGTGTGTGTGTGTGTGTGTGTGAACGAGACAGAGAAAGAGGGAGAGAGAGAGAGAGATAACAAGAGAGAGAGAGAGAGAGAGAGAGAGAGAGAGAGCAAGGGAGAGGGAGAGAGAGGATGAGCGATAGAGAGAGAGAGATAGAGAGAGAGAGAGAGAGAGAGAGAGAGAGAG
>SZWC01001804.1:4177-25035 GCA_023375785.1 Penium margaritaceum | reverse complement strand
TCTCTCTCTCCCTCCCTCCCCCCCCACCTCTACCTATTCATTTTATGTGCAAAGAATTTGCTCCTTATGTTCACCATTTCCTAACATTAAGAATTATACAGTTTTGTGAACTACGTAACCGTGTGCACGCCTTGCGTGCAACATTGAATACTTGTTCTTATTCTTAGTTGCTAATGACTTCATTCTCAGTTATGTCTGCCTTTCTTGCGCTAACTCCTCAATGCTCAGTTTTCCTCTCACAAGTCACAGAGCAGCAGTGCAAAGCAACGAGCGTGGGACCACGCCTACTCCAACTATGCCACAGCCCCAACAAGCCGCTCTAAGACAGTTTCCAGCTCGTGGCACCTGTCTGGCAGCTACTGGTGGATGGAACTACCACCGGTCGGTGATGCGATGCTAGCTTGGTCCGTATGAAGGATCTGCACCAGTATGGACCTTGGGCGGCCGGTGACATGTTTCAGCTTCTCGGAGGCATAACTTGCCTAGTTTTGGTTTACCGTTGCCGCTTGTATGCTATTGTATAGTTTGAACGTGTGAAAGGCATACTTCGTATTTCCGAGGCTCGTACACACGATGACAAATTCCAGTGCCAGCTATCTCGTTCGATTACACGTTCTATGCTCTATGTATTCCCCATCCATGTATTTCGTGGGGGGGGGGGGGGGGGGGGGGGGGGGGGGGGGGGAGAGGGCCCACCAAGCCCTGCACACATCCTAGTACATAGGCCCACTGTGGGATCCATTGTTTGTCCTCGTTCTCCATCTACGCGTTGCAGACCTCGTTAAGTTTGGACATTGCAGTTCTCCCACTCAGCACTAGAGCTCATCTCTTATCCAGCATGGGCCTGCACACCCCAGAAACATGATAACACGGCATTTACATCCACAGATTTGAAGGATGGCCATGTATTGATTTCCAACTTCACTACCAAGAAGGGATGGAAGACTACACAGAAAACTGTACAAGACCCTTGTGTAGGTAACCGTTAGTACCGTTTAGTTCCTCTCTAAACATTCAACGGAAGTCGGTGTTAGTACGGTATAAAGATGGAGGCTAATGTGCACCACGAGCACAAGTAGAAGTATCACTAGAAGGTGGACCTGTTGCTGAACTCCCTGAATAGGATGATACCAAATAACTCTTTCCCTTGGAAGGTGGAGACACAAGACGGCCTGCCCAAAGCACCGTCACCCTAGCTGCTGAGATCGCAGGCACATCGCCAGATTGTTCTGCGCGTTTGCGCATGCTTGGCGCTTCGCATGGGTGCCACTGCTGCTGCACAACCATTGGACTCGCTCCACCTCCGAGTTGCAAACCTCCTGGCGTGAGAACGAGACAGAGACGTGACGTGGCAGAANGAGGGAGAGGGAGAAGAGAAGCGACAGGAAAAGAGAGAGAGGGGGGGAGAGAGGGGGGAGGGAGGCAGGGAGGGAGGGGGGAAAAACAGAGGGAGGGTACGAGCGAGGGAGGGAGGGAAGGAGGGAGAAAAGACGTAGGGAGGACGGACAGAGGGAGGGAGGGATGGAGGAAGTGAGAAAAGGGGGCGATTGAGAATGTGAGAGAAAGGAGGTGGAAGAGGTTGTAATGAGGGTGGATAGGTAGGGGAAGGCAATAGGATGAGAAGGGTGGAGGTGTGAGTATGAAGCAAAAAAAAAATCCAAAAAAAACTCCCACAAGTATTGATAGTGGTACAGAGCAGGAGCTAGGACCTTGGAGCTTCGCGCCTCCATCCCACTGCCTTCAGAATGCACTTAGCTGTTGCGTGCCGTGGATGAGACAAATCGGCCCGTCCACCACTCTCCAAAACCGCACATAACGACAAAAGCCGTGCCGCACCTGAATCAAGCACTGTGCGAGACGCCGACCAAGGGGCCCGCACACGACGTCTCTCTCCGCTCCGCGGCGCTGCCGCGTGCACCGCGCCAGCGCGTCAGCCACCTCGCGGCAGCTCTTCGGCGTCTCCTTCACCGCCTCCCCCCGCGGCTCCGCTTTCGATTTTTTCGCCACAGAGCGTTCGCTCGCACGCGAGCGAGCGCCGTCAACACGATTGTCAGCATTGGCAGCAGCAGCGTGTGACCCTGCGGCTGCTGTAGCGGTGGCATCATTGGCATGGCCGCCCGCAGCCATGCCCGCCGTCACTCACACTCACACTCGCACGCACGCACCGGCTGCACGCACATCCTGCCGTGCTGTGCTCCCCTCCTCCCCACCGCACAATCTCCTCGCGCGGCCTGTCCGCCGTTCACACACACCCCCCCATCTCCGACGAACCCTCACTGGGGACAGACGCAGCGAACCGACGAGCTTCATGCACCTGGAGCGGAAGTAGGAGCTGTGGGCCTCGTCACATTTCGAGCATGGGCGGAATGGGCCGCATGTCTTTGGGATAATTACTTTGGCTAGTAAGACTTAACGAAGTAATGCCTGTCACTAGAAAGTCGATAACACTACTTTCGGCGTCTAGAACTACAGCAAACTTATTCGCGATGCCTAGAACTACTTTACGCGCTTTGACTGCGGTTGCGATGTCTCCGAATGAACTTAACTGACATCCAGAGGTACAAGCAAAGTCTATAGTCCAGAAGGGGTGTTCTAAGTACAAAAACGGAAAAGAAGAAAGAAACGATGAAAACGAATACAAGCAACACCGAAATCAAAGGAAAGGAAGGGTGGAAATCCAATTTCTAAGGAAATTGAGGACAAATACAATTCATTTGTAACAGAGACTGTGTATAAAGTCACTTGAAGGAACACATTATCGTCATTTAATAAACATATGAATGAACACACTAAAAATCTTAATACACTACTAAAAAAAAAAATCTATGTATTCATGTCTATCAAAACATTAATTATATTATATAGAATATTATAATATCTCAACTTATAAGGAAAAAAAGGTTCCAAGTCAGTATTAATCCTAAAGGTCATAATGACAATTTCTCACCGGATTTTAAAGCTTATTTGTCTTTCATTCCGTTTAATTAAAACTAATCCCATAACTCTCCTTTTATTCAAATAGAACATTATCATGTGAGAAAATGAAACTTATCTTGAAAACTTTGCCAAAATAACGTAATTATAATTTTTTACAACAGTAGCAAAAAAACTTTTTCCATATTTTTATTCTCAAAGTGTTTTTATTGTTATTTGCTAGAATAATTTATGATTTCATTTGGATTATTTTGATTAAGATGAATTGATGAAAACATTGAATGATTTATGATGAAATGGGGATAGATGGTAATGTTTGAATACCTTAAAAACGTAATGTAACCGTTTTTAACTAAAAACTCATCATTCAAGTTCCAAGTCAACATATGCATGAGAAAAAGTGATTTATCTCGTATATGAAAGTTTAAAACACTTTTCTGTCAAACACATTTCACGCATGTATTTATTTTCCCAAAAAAACAATTTTTATTTTTTTAATATTGAATAGTTTCATTTTTATAGTTATTATGTATTATTTGACTTTCCCGTTATCATAAAGTTTATTATGTTAAAAAATATTATAATATATTTTAGGTTGAGAAATTTCATCTCGATGAATATGATTAATTGTTTCAAATGAAGATAACCGTTTTAAGTCTAAAACATGGCTTGATACATTCATTTTGTGAATAATGAGGAAAATTGTTATTTTTCATTTTTGAAAATCGTCTAATTAATTTCTTTAAAATCATTCATATATCTGTTTGCCATCCTTTCCTTATTTTATTTCCGTTTATTTTTTTTATTTTTCATCATTGTTTTCTTCTTTTCCGTTTTCTAGCTTATAACGCCTCTTTTGGATTATAGACTTTGCGGTCTCCTCCGGATGTCAGTGAAGTATAGTCTAACACACCGCAACCGTAGTCAAAGCACGGAAAGTAGTTCTACGCATCGCGAATAAGTTTGTTGTAATTATAGACGCCGAAAACAGTTTCATAGACTTTCTACTTACAAGCATTACTTCGCGAAGTCTTACTAGCCAAAGTAATTGTCCCCATTTCTTTCGCACAGGAGCAAAATCGGAACGTTTCCATTGGAGCCTGCGAACGGCGTTTAGACCGCGACTCAAGAATTCATAGGTCCGGAGCCCTTACGAACAAATAGAATTTGCAAAACTTGTTTCTTGCTTGGTGGGTTGTTCTTCTTTGACACGTTTTTTGGGATACAAAGTATACCGTATTGTTTTCATTTCAACATCCACTTCTCAGGAACTATTCATTCCCCCGTTTTTTGTACCACCTTGTCCAACTTTACGAGCTTGACCAAGATACGAGGCTCACCCCTCCAATGAACAGGATGCGCAACATGTATGCTACAAATTCAGTGACCAAACATTAGTTTATCGAAACAGAACATATCATGGAATGGAGCATCCCACTTGCGGATGTACAAAGTGAAGGCATTCTTCCATAAATTGCTCCACAACATCTGAGGCGGCGTCACATCACCTCAGAACAACTTAATCGCGCGTTCCGTGTTTCCACTTCGAAAAACAAGGCAAGTCAGAGGTTTTCATAGGGCATTTGCGGTCACATCAGAGCCTAATGCGGTGTTCAGCAACTGTTTTTTTAGTATCTTGTGCCTACCGCCAAGGACATCGTACGTCTGTTTCAAAAAGATTCACACATAAATTTGGTTTGGCATGCTACATCCGTATTGTGCGTGTTTTTTAGATCTATATTGTAGTGGAGAGAGTACCGCCCAGGACCTCCACGACAGATGTCTAACACAAAAATGTCAGGATTGGTAGCGAAACCAATTATGTATCGATACATTTATCAACATTTCAACTTTCACTGCTAAAAACACGACAAATGCCGATGGCTACGATTGACGAGACTTCACCCTTCGGATGACTGCAATACAAGCTTCCACATCCTTTGTTCTCACTAGCAGTCGCCTAGAACTTCCAGCTGCAACCACGAGTGACGACGGCCGGCAGCTACAAGGTTGATTCGCGCAGCAATGATTACAGGCTTTAAGCTTTTTTCCCAATGTTTTGTGGCCCTCCTTTCCCATGGCTACCGCCCAGATTAGTCGTGCATATATACATTTATCCAAGAGAGTGCCCATAACATTTTTTTCAAGGGACCAGGTTTGATACCGCTAGATACATAAAAAACGTTGCGAGATACCGCATAAAGCAACTCGCCTCGGCGGAACGACACTGACAGAAAGTTTCAATCATTACTGACGTGAAACTATCATCGTGGACCCATGTTTTTGAATCCCACCCAAAGATGAATGCGAAAAATCCGGGGCGTTGTCGACAAGTTGATAAAGAGTTGATAAAACCTCGGAGGTATACCAGCTCGTAGAAACCCTTGTTAGTTAAATAATTTTCAGACAAATGTTTGTCGAGAGAACTGCCAGTGACTCACGACACTTCTTGATAATGATTTCATCACAGTGAGCCTCATCATCACTCGCACCACGTCACTACACTTTCACAAGTATAAGATGAAAAAAAGAAATTGATATTACTTGCAAGCGAAAGGTGTCACACTAGGGCTAAATGAACTTTGATGCGGAAACGTCTGTGCAATAAATTCCAACAAAAACTCAAGCATGTTTGATGCGTTTTACGATGAACGAGTTGATCGACCCTGCAAACTCAACTCACTACAAATTCCCACAATGATTTGAGTTCCTTGGGTGTTTACACCGGGCTTTGGCCCTCAGTAATGGCCTCCGCTTGGTTAAGAGGTTAGGTGGGTACATACGCTTCTCACTCCATCGCTTCCTCTGTGGAAACTCCTCTCATTTGCCTCCAAAAACTTCCCCTACAGAGGACATTTTTTCACCCACTCATATTTACCACTGCAAATAAAACAAAACATATCACACCAATGGATCCATTGCCCCCACTAATGTGCCACGACGATCTCATAGGAGAACCCCTTGCCCTTAATCAGTGGATATATCGCCCATCACAAAAGCCCTTTGGTGTCCACCTCATGGAAACCTTTCTCATCCAACAATGCCTCAGACTCCAACATATACTTCTCTCTATCCCTCACCATGCCTTTGCAAGCGTACAAATGAAAAACATGCCTCCTTGGGCTATAACCTAGCCTCAATCCCCCTCCTCAACAAAATCTTTCATTGCCTTCCTTCGGAATGGAAACTGGTCATATCCACACCACCCTCCTCTAACCTAGTCCACCTTTCTGATTTATTCAGCTTCAAAAGGTCACCCCAATACCCCCCACTGGAACTCTATTCCCGAGTAGAAATTCACCCAACCTTTTTCCTTTGTCAGATGTTTACTATGGACAATGTCACCCGCCGCCTTTCACCCCACCCACGACTGCTACGTTTTCTTTTACCCATCTCCGTATCAATACCCAGAATTGTCAAGGAAAACACCTATATCACTTTTGCAGGCTCCCCTCTCTTTCCATTCCATAGCTTTTCTACCATCTGCCAACCCCCCCCATCTACCCGCAACATACTGAAGACCTTCCCTGACTTGTTTAACCTTGTGGGTCCATTATCAAAGTGGTTCCATACCTTCTCCCACCCCCAAACTGGCGGGCTATCTTATCCATTTTCCATAACAAAATCCTACATGCGAAGTCTCAAGACATTTGCATACCAATCCTCTTCCACTCCATTCAAGTAGAGAGGCACTACTACTTCCTTCCTAATACCTGAAACTGCCCACGTTGCAATCCTGAAGAAACAACCCTTCATTCCTTCTTTGATTGTCCTCGCATTGCAAGAAGTACACTTCTTTTTGAATGGGTTGCCCAATATTACTTTCCGTGGCAACTGCCCACCAGCCAAGAGATCCTGTTCTTCTCACCTAATTCCAAGCACAAGCGTACTTCATGGGCAATTTTCCTAAGGACCTATTTGTAAAAAATATGGCTCCATCGCTGTGAGGCCACTTCACACTCAAATGTTCCCCTTTGTCCACACCTCCTCACCGTTTTAGACAACATCGCCCTTCAAGCCTCAGTCTTCTTCCGCCTTGAGCCTCCCTAACACAAACAAAAGACCCTTTCCTTGCTAATTGCTTCTTGAATACTAACGTGGGACCCTGGCTCTAACTCCCGCTCTTTCTCATGGAAAGTTTTCAAGAAAATCCTCAATCTAGCATCATGAGGTACGGTCTCCCTTAAATGGGTCCTCCAGCCCTACCTCTCCTCAGGTCATAGAAAGTGTTACGACACTTTGAATAGGGGTAGTTTTAGTGGGTGCAACTCCCACATAACCCTTGAGAGCCTCTCTCTCGGTACCCCCCCTGGCGTGGCTTTTTTACCCCACGTGGAACGACAGCTAGCCTATAAAGTTCCCACCAAAAGGTGTAAGTGTAGGTTTCCACCTCTATGGCATACGCCAAAAAGAAGAAAAAAAGGGAAGAAAGAAAACATTTCTCACTAATGGCCTCGGAACGTGCCAAAAACAAGCATGATGGAGAGTAACTCGCGATCCACCTTCATGTGGATCAAGCGAGACCGCCGATCAAGAGTGAGATCCATCTTTGCCCTTTGAACAATCCAACGCAACATAAGAGAAGTGGTCCTAAATCAAGCTCCATTGGACACTAACCACAGAAGACATGAAAATGAACTAGTTTGCATCAATGAAGTACACAAAAAGTTTCCACCAATGACAATAAGTTAATGAAACACATCATTCCAAGTACAAATACGGATACACGATACAAAAAGTAGGCATATCATTTAATTTCAATTCTTGTTTATTTATGTCATGAGAAGAGTTTATATTGTTGTGACTCAATAAGTGTACAAAACAAATGGTCCAAATTTCTTCAGTCATCTGCCCAACTTAAAACTCATGAAAAACTCAATTATAAATTCATTTTCATTTCCATATCATTTTTCTTCTCAATTCATTTTACATGTATGTTGAACGTACTTCGTACTCACGCATGCCTTGTGTGCACCCTCGCACCCTTGTTGGATTATGAAGTAACATCTTAATTTAGATTTTGGATGCATTATTATAATGCATGAACGTGGCCCATGATGTTGAGAACTTAGCATTGTAATGGGCGATGAGGACCCATACACTGTGCTAGTGTCCTTCCATGTTTCAAACTATAGAGATTCGTATTATGTTTCTCTCCTCTTTTAATTAAGAAATGGAAAAAGAGAAGCAACTGATAAAACTCAAGAAAAGAGGCTCCAACCATGAAAGGACACATCCTTCTTGGTCGTTGTGCAGTCTAGGGCAAGCGTGGATGACCTTTTTGTAGCTATATTCCCAGCTTCCACTTGCATGGAAATAGCTCACAAACTCGAATGTGAATAGACAAAGATTCTAGCATATGACCTATTGTAATTCTCGTCATTGTATAAGTATGCTTGACTTCTTTGACACTTAGCATCACACTGCACTTATTACTGAATACAAATGATCAATTTGTCCCAATTTCAAGAGGAGTGTATCGCTATGTACCTCATCCCTGTGAACCACGTGTGTTCAGCTTGGAAGAACACTTTGTATGAGTGCATAACAATGCTAAAGGGGCGGCCGACACATTGTTCACTAAGAGACAACCTTGCCGAAGTCTTTCGTGCATCTCCATTGTTTCAAAGATTGCAAACCCCATGTCGACAATATTGAGCACAGCAAGTGCACACGACAACAAGCAAGAGTAACCAACAAAAACTTTGGCGATTGAAAATCAGTCTCAAACAAACAACAATACTCTTTAGATGAAGCTTGTAGCACTATACCCTTTTGCATTGAATGGTAATGCACCAACAACGATGATGGAAAACGCGGTTAAAGACCCCTTGGGCTCAGCAAGTCCTTCGCCCCCATCGTTGCCCACCAAGACAAAACCATGTGCAATGGGGAGGTATCAACTAAAACCTTGCATCTACAAAGATCTATACCAAAATCTACCCAAAATCGAGAGCTTCAACACCCATCTTTTCCAACAACTCAACGAGGCAATAGGAGACCTTGAATTTTTTTGTGTGAGTTAAGTAGAGCTCATCGAGACCAACATTTGTCTCTTGAGAAAACCCCAAATTCAACCAGCACTTATACAGTTGTTTGACCCATTTAACTCAAACACACAAACCCTCAGGATGCAAGTGATGACATTCGAGGTCTATGCTATCATTGTTGGGGTCAACAAAAAATACATTAAATGAATTATACTTGTTGATCCAATCAAAATATTTTCCAACAACGGCAAGAGACCGACAGAGTTGGTTCAACGGCTCACAAAACCGCTCTCATATTGGTAAAGAATCAACTAAAGGTTGATTCTTTACCTCTCAAGGGGATAAACCTAATATGGCATGACAACCACACCCCATAAAAAAAGTGGAACGACTTTGCACATGTTGTACTAGCTTGATATGGAAAAATGAATGAGAAGTTAGACACACAATACAAGCTTCAATGCTTGCGTTGTGGTCCAGCATGGCAGAGTCTAAGTAGTGATCTCGTAAAATCACTGTCGCCAGTGGCCTTCCCTAAAAAAATCTGTTTTTAATATCAAAGCTTCAAGAAAGATATTCGGTGAGCAAGGGCTATCGTAACAAATTTGACGGAATCCTTGGTCGACTAGTCCAAAACCGCGGTTCTTGAAGATCTCCAACCCTCAATCCATTATGTCTCACTACCCAGAGTCCCAGAAGACCCCACTTTAGCCACGAGGCTCTCTCCACCGGTCCGCATGGCACTGCCACGCTACACTCCCCCCAGCTAGGAGTCAAAACTGCCTCAGCATCTCCAGTAATCCCGATATGAGCTTTGAGCCATGGAGCTCTGATACCAATGTAACAGATTCAACATAATCCTTGGTCGACTAGGCCAAAACCGCAAAGCTTGAGGCTCTCAAACCCTTAAGACATTCCGTCTAATCGCCCATAGTCACAGGTGACCCCGCTCAAGCCACATGGATCTTTTGAGTTGTCGGCGTGGCAGTGCCATGCTAGGGCTACTTTGGCAACAATAATTCCCCCTTCCATATGACAAAACAACCAATTCCATGGATAGAACTGAGTACATTACTCAGATGGAAGAATACAATCGATGGCATACCCAATGCCATACTTCTTATTCTAGCCAAGGAAAGTCATAGTCGGCCTAAACCTCATGTCCGATGCAGGTGGATGTCGTGGATCAACGCGTTGATATAGTGAACTAAACTTGTGGGAAGTTGGGTCACATCTCTTGCGACTATGAAAAATCATAAACATATCAAACTGATGGGGATGTCAAAATGAGGCATCTAGAAGCGGCAAAGGGCCAGAGTAGACGATAAGGCTCTTGTCCGGTCAAAAATATCTCCACCGATGGATTATCCATCTCAATGGCTCAAACCACAGCAGTCTAGGCCTTTTGATATAGTAAATCTTGACGAGGGGTACAAGGACATCCAACTGGTCACACGTTATGAGTACAACAAAGGGGTTGTTGAGGTTAGGAAATAGTTTTGGCATAACTAGACACGGAAACTTCTTATAGCACTAGAAGCAACACCATGGGTGTTTGAAGGAAGAATGATTCTTCATTTATGGTAAATCTGTCTACTTTGCAAAAGTAAATTAAAGATCGGCACAACGTAATAGTCTAGAGGACTGGCTTAGTGAGCGACCACAAAACCATCCTCACATGCGATTTCTCACATCCGCACAATCCAAATGTAGACCGGAGCGATTGTTAACCTATGTTAGTATTTATTCTAGATCGTGGCCCATTTCTTCTAGTTGAGCGCCCCACAACACAACAATAGTTACAAGATAGGAGATGTGGAATAAGTAGAGGAGTTTGTAGAAATCCTAAAACTCTAGCCAATGTTTTTGGATGTGGCCAAGTGACATATGTGATGCTGAGCTCAAGCATGACAAGTCCACTTAGAGACAAGGGAATCGGAATAAGTTACAACATTCACAAGGACAACATGAACCTCGAGAGTCTACACCACTGAAAGTGAAGTTTGAACGGCTTCTGCCTTAAGAATTACCCCATGAGTTAACTCTATAACAAAACTTTGACAACCAAATAGACTTGAATCTGAGCAGCAAACCAATCAAAAGAGGATGTATCGCATGAGAAACCACGAGCTAAGCTCACTCTAGAAGTAGCTCCATGAGATGCTCGGTCGCGGGTTAGTCATACCCTCCAGATGACTTCACATTAGGCTTGACCGTTTGTGACAAATCAAACTAGGGACATGAAGATGTGCGTCAAGTGCTTCGCATTCGAAATAATCACCATAAACATCCTATACCATCTTTCACAAGTAGAAAATGTTTTCAGCAACTCCATGCGGCCCAAATCTTCAGCAAAATTGACTCACGCAATGGCTTTCATCAGATCTGAGTATCTGATGGGATGCCAAAAAACAGCATTCTGCACCAAGTACCAGCACTTGGAGTTCATGTTGTTTGGACTCAAACGTTTCTTGACATGTATGGCGGCGATGAAAAATGCATTTACTAGTACCTTCATGGCCTTATTTTTGTGTATGTAGGTGACATCTTGGTGTACAATTGCACCTCAAAGGTGCAATAGACATCTCCAAAAACCTTTCCATAGTTTACGAAGAAAGAAATATTTTAAAATACCAGCAAAATCTGACTTTGGTTGATGTTTGACTGATTTTTAGGAGCACATCACTAGAAGTGGATGGGCCACCATAGATTCATAAAAGGTGGAGGCCATCATTGATTGGTCAGTGCAAACTAATATTTGGTACATCCAAGTATCTTTAGGCTTTTACAACTACTACCATCAATTTGTAAAGGACTACCCTTGAGTGTCAATGCCTTTCTCCAAAATCACTCATAAAACGACCAAGTGGAATTCGGAGGTTACCAAACAAAAAGGGTGTGATTCTCTAAAAACCGTTCTAACCTTGGCGCAAGCCTTATGATTGGAATATCCAACCGTGAGATACATCATGGCCACCAACGCGTCCGATCAAGCCATTGGGGACATTTTCCCCAAAGGCAATGAGTCGAGAACAACCGGTTACACATATGTTAAGAAAAGTGCATGGATTACAATTCAATTAAGTGCCCCAGAATTAAAAAAATTATCTTAACTGTGCACACATTCAAAATGTGGCAATGATTCTTACAATGGTGTCCATGCAATACCTACACAAACCATGAGGTGTTGAATCATCTCGAGAATTGACCAAATCTGAGCCATAAACAAACTCCATGAAGGGAATTCCTCAAGCACAAATTAATCTAAAACATCGAGTATTAACATGAAAAGATGCTTCCAATGGATGCTCTAAGAAAAAGACCAGACCTGATGTGCAAAATCAACATTCTACTTGTCAAATGAGTCCCATATCTTACATGGTCTTGTGTGAATGGTTATGAGGACTTTGTCAAGTATGAAAAAAATCAGGTTTAAACTTAACGACCCCAACAGTCGTTAACAATTACGTCGTGGGATTTTTGAACCGACAAACAAGGAGATACAAAATGCTTGTGGAGGAATGCCACAATACAAATCCATTTGGACACTTCGGCGAGTAGAAGACGCCCATGAATCCTAACCATGAGGCATGAACTACATCACCGTACTCATCCATGGAGCCAAAACCAAAGGATTTGCATGGATTTTAATAGTTTAAGCTGTAGCGAGAGTCCTCCTGAACGGCCCTAATACAATACCATGCGAGTATCATTCATTCTAAGGAAAAGGTCTCAAGGTCAAGCAACCTCCACATGACGCCTAAACTCAAATCCTGTTGATGCTTCCCGAAAAGGGAAGATTCCCCTTGGTGCAAAATAAAGCCTAGAAAACTTTTACACACTTGCAAGTAGTTTTCTTAAGTTGTTTAGTGTTGTACGGTGTTTTACAAAGAGTCGTATGGAGTACTATGGTGTTGTAATAAAGTGTGTAGCGTTGTAAAAGTTTGAAAACGATTGGACGGAGAAATGTAGATGTGCATATAATCATACAGAGTTGAACAAATTTATGAGGATTTGCCATGGCTGTTCGGAGGTGTATGGAGATGTATGAATTTGTCCAAATGTTTATGGACTTGTGCTAACATATACAAGGTTTTCAAAGATTATATTGAGCTACACGAAGATGTATGAAGTTATACGTAGTGTATGGATTCAAGGTTGTATAAAGGTGTACAGATTTATACAGAGTTATATGGAGTTTTAAGGAGATGTTCAAAGTTATAGGAAGTTGTACAAACTTCTAAAGAGTTACAAATAATTGTAGTGATTTGTACAAAAGTGTATGCAATTGTATAGAATTGTACTCAGGTGTAGGGAGTTGTATGTAGTTGTAATATGTTGTATAGACCTATGTAAAAGGGTGTAAAACTATACACAATTTTATACATTTTTACAAACTTGTAGAATATGTTGAATGTGTTTTAGAGTTGTAAACATCAGTGTTGAGTTATACGGAGTTGAAAGGAGTTGCCAAGTGTTTCACACAGGTGTACACAGTTGTGCAAATTTGTACGCAACTGTACATAATCATACACAAATCCACTATTTTGTGCAAAGTTGTACAACATTACCAAGAACACTCTGGGGTCGTATAATGTTGTGAAAAGTTGTATAAATTTTTAAACAGAGATATTCACAGCCATAATGTGTTTTACATAGACATATGGATCTAAACAAAGTTGTATGGAGTTCTATAAAGTGGTAAAGTACTCTACATAGTCAAAAATAGATGTATACTGTTTTATGCTAATGTATGGCCTAATCATCATAATTGTGGTTTGAATTTCTACCTCCCAACTTCTTCACAAAGCCTCTTGAAGAAACCACTCACAACGTAACCTTTCACTCATCAATCCGGTCAAATTCCGAGGACCAAGCATTTTCCTCATTGTGATTCTTGCCATTGTAGATATGTGCTCGACTTGTTTGACACTTTTCATCAAGGTAAAATCACTCCTTAATACAAATCACCTATGTGTCCCAGTCCTCAAAATTTAAGTCGCTTAGCACCTCATCCCTTTGAACCACCTATGTATCACTATGTGCAAGATATGAATTACCATTGATATTTAAATTAAAAGAGTGACCACTCTCCAAGAAATATTCACAACAAAATCTTACGATGGTTAACTGGGTCTTGTACATCCAAACATTGCAAAAACGAATATGAGAATAACATTGATGCTCTTCAAGCATGATAAATATGTAAGGTAGTGGTTTTTTGTTATTCATCTACCCATTCCATGCCTCCTTCACCATCCACTCTAAACAAAGTATTCATTCAATCTCAAAGTAAAAAATGCTCATCTTTTGATGATATGCTCAAATGAATCCAATTGTTTAATCTCCATAGAGTCACGCCCTCACCATTGAAATAATTTTGCACCAAACAGTCAATTTTTTGTATTTACCTTTGCTTCAACTATGCTTAGTTTCACCTCCTTCTGTAGCACATTCTAAGAGAAGAAATGGGGAGCAATCCTGTCACCCTTGCTTCAATTGATGTCATTCATTTGTGGGGTGAGATGTGCTATACTATCTGTCATTGAGCGAAGAGGTTTAGTTTTGTGTTAAATATCAAAAATGGTTATAAAGGATAAACATAGGTCAACATCAGTATTTTATAGTTACAAATCATTATGTCAACTGAACACAACACCAAGGGAGTATATGGTCTTCTTGGTGGTCGAATCATATACTTGTGTAGTGCCAGTAATGAAGGCTTGTACACTAAAGAGAAAGTCTTTCATTGTTGAGAGAACACGATGCACTACTATATAGAAAATTATCTTTCTACTCTTTGGGTGGGAAAAATCTCATATTTCTCAACATTGATAGTGGGGAAGTATGGAAAAAAATCTTCTACATAATTTTATCAAACACAAGTTCCATTATTTTCATTATAATGTTGACATCCATTCCTCGTGTCAAACCTAAAATGAATTTGTAGAATCACCCACAACATAATGTCAAGTACCTGTTGAACGACCTTGTGTCTTTTTTTTTAACACGACATTCTCATTTCTGAATATTACAACATTCCCTTACAATAAGCCCTATACAAAGATGAACAAAGTTGTAGAAAAATCCAACTTCTGGAGTTATTGACCAAGCCTCACGGACACATTTATTCCTAACAAGCTTCCCCTTGCTGTCGTCCACCGAATTCCAACATTAACTAGCAAAAGAGGGACTCGAATTCCGTTATTCAGCCTGTTGCTCCCACCCTCTTACGCTTGATATTAGTCAACGGACCAATATCTTACCAACATCCACATGGTGGCACAAAGCCATCGGAAGAGATTTTCAATGTGCCACTCCTTATCGTGTGTCTCTAAATCGTGCACACACTAGAACGGATTTGCACACTTAAAAAAACATATGGTCAATCTCACAAGGCATTACATATCAATACACTAGAAGCAAGGATTTTCCCCCTTGCCCTTGAAGTGGTTATTACACTATGAGTCTTGTACCTATAATTAGTGAGGCCCATTGATGGTCATTCAATCATCACATTGGATAGAGGAAACGAAATCAAGTTTACACAAAGGAACTGCTATATCCTTCACATGGGGAGGTGAAAACAGCTCTCATCATAAATTTTATTCTAAAAATATAGATTTTCATGTTCACTAAGGGTACATTTGTACCTCAAAATGTCCAAATTAATCCATAAAATGATCTGAAGGCTATCGTGTTTTTTCAAAAAACAAAGCAAAATTTACATACAAATGACCGAATACAAAAGTATAACATAGGTATTTTAAATATGCACCACAATAGTTTCCTTTCCAAGTGGAGTGGAACATAATACATTATGTATGAGGAAGTGTAACTGTTATATAGTGCATATGATGAAGAGTGGGGAAAACCTCATCCATGGACATTTGTGGCTTCTTGTATGAAAAGATCCAATAATGCAACATTATCTCTTCATACTCGTAGTAGTATTGCCGGTTGGTTGTCCTCGTGCCCCTCGTCAAACTTAACAATCTCAGGAACTCTTGCTTACAACAATGTGAGTCCCTCAAATGGAAAATCGTTTGGCATAGCCTTTCTTGACCAGACAGGAGCCTCGTCGTCTACTCTTGTCCCCTACCGTTTCCTGACTCCTCATTGTTTTTTGCAACTTCTCCCCCTTTTTGGCTTGTTGTTGCCCCTTTCGATAGCCGTGCAAAAAATGACCTAGATTTTCCACACAAAGTGGTTGATGGAGCTAATTGATGGAGTTGATTTCCAAAGACAAGATTTTTATCGACTACAACTTCCCTTCACAAGGATAAGGATGGTGGCCTTAAGGTTACAAGCCATTGGATTCTTGCATCCGAGTGTTGTAATTGGCACTTTCAATGTTGTCGACTGCTACAATAACTTGTGAAAGGTTGATGTGGATGCCAAAAATGGAGATTGCTCATCGAATATGACGTTGCATGTTTTAGGTCATTGTTGTGGTAGGAACACAGTTTATTGTGGGTGAGGTCAATGCCACTGATGATTTTGCGTAAAATCCGAGTGTACTCCGTCACGCTGGACTACTCACCTAGACATTGGGTTTTCCATTGTGCGTAACACTTCTTGTTCAGCTTCCCAAAGTGAGTGAGTGTAGTGCACATAAAGTCGCTCCACGTCTCTAGTAGCATGAGAGAGTTGTGCCACGTCCGATTGATCTGTTAGAGAGGTAATACGTCTGCAGTCAACAATGTGAGGGCGGTTGCAAGAGTCATTGATCCAACTCCACTACTCTCTTGCTACCTTAGGATGGCCTTTTGATTAGACCACTAACTCAAAGCCATGCCACGCAAAAGCAAGGTGGTGAGGTCAATTTTGTGTTTTCATCATTGAATCCATTAGTGGTATAGTATACCTCAAAACTCATGAACCACATCTTGATCGTTGATTCTTTGGAGTTTGTAGGATCGAATGGCTCAAGGAGTGCCGGTTGAATCTAGAATTCACTCGCGAGTTGCAAATTCCTCTTTGTGAGTACTACTTCATGCAGACAAGAAACTTAAAGCTCCTCCATTATCGCATTCAGGTTTTGATGGAGATGGTTATTGAGGCTATCGAGTTTCGACAACTTCTTGTATAGGTCTTTGTTGATTTATGCTTCTCAGAGAGTTCAAACAAGCCTTGACCTTGTACTTTTCCATCACCAGCACAAACTCACTCTCGAGTATCCACTCGTTAATGCCATGGCTACTCGCTCGTCTCCTGTCACTAGTGCCTTTGTCAACATGCCCGCCTCGTCAACCTCGCCATCCTTGGCGCATGCATCTGTCAACCCTTTCAGGCCCTACTCTATTGTAGCCATTGACCACATCTCCAAAGCCTGTCGGATGCATCAGCATTGCCACGATTACGAGCCCCTCCTATCCGAAGGTGGTGACCACGAGCCAAAGTTCAACATGCATTCGTGCATTGGCAAAAATGTGGTGACCCATGCACGTGGCGAACACATGCCCATCCCACCGTCTTTGTACCTCTATGATCAGGCGTGCATCGCACCCGTCCCTAAGCTTCTGGCCGCACCACCTGTGCTAAAGGTGAAGCCAGCACCAGTGTTACTTTGGTGCAACCCGTGCATGGTGCTGCCATGTCTTTATGAGGCAACGGCGAAGGCGCCACTAAAGGTTTGTCCTTCGACTCTTGGGGCAAGGTTTTTTAAGCTCAGAGTGTGACATGGCCTTGGTCAAGATGTTCAATGTGTACGTGGGCGAGTTCCGAGATTCATCGAGTTGGATGACTAAGTTGTACGACTACGGCACCCCCATTTGATGTGTGGGTTCAAGTTGGCAGAGCAATTGACATGTCAGCATATTCGTAGGCGTTTAACAAACATTTGCGCACGATGGAAGCTTGCATATGGCCTCATTGGACAAGTTGGTACCTCTTTGAATCATTGTATGTGAATGATGGAAATGTTTATGGAGAAAAGGGAAGAAGTGCGAAACGCTAACCCGGACATGGCAAAGCTCGAGGGTAAGAGCATCCCATGGTTTGATGAGTCTACCCAGCTTTTTGCAAGGGACAAGGACTGTGGTGACAATTTTCTTTGCAACAGTGAGATGGATGCTGATGACAACATGGTCGTAGTCGATGTAACACTAGCCGAGCCCGCACCTCGCATGCACATGAAAGCTGAATTTGAAGACTTTGATCGCGGTCCGTCAATGGTCGAGTGTGTCATATCTGACACTAGTCCTAAAACTACTTATGGCATGGCATGAAGCTCGTGTGTGCTGATGTGTCAATCCAAGGTACAAAGAAGCTGTCAATTTTAGACGTGTTGAAGGTTGATGCGCAGTTGTGCAAAACTATGTGCACTCGCATGGTGAGCTCCGGGTGCATGTGGTACAACGCTTTTTTGGAGAACTACAGTTTCTTCATGCCCACTCCACCTGACCATGTTTCGTTCCCTCAGCTAAGTTGCCGACACGTGGTAGGGGTTGGCAAAAGCTAGAGGTGAACGATGAAGGTGGAAGTGAGGGGATCTTGGTGGAAATGACATGTGTGTGTAGATTCAACGTAATGTTGTTTTGCTTTATTCATTGAAATTAATGACCAGTGTAAATAATCCTCATCTACAACATGTGCAACAAAATCATTCCACACAACATTGGCAATTTGTAACCAACGTGACCTTATTCGAGAATCCCCATGTCTTCTTCCTGGTCTAAACACTCTTCGCGGGGGTCTTTGTGGGGCATCGTCAATGTCGCTAAAATCTGAATATCCTATGCCTCCTTGTGCTTGATGTATCAAATTGTGCATAACCAAACAGCTTAAAACTAGACAAGGTTGGAATTTGACACCATAAGGAGGTAATGCCCTCAGAACATGAAACCGAGCTATCAAAGTGCTGAACGCCCGCTCGATCATAGATCGTGCGGACACGTGACGACGATTGAGCTTCCACTGGCTACCATGCTTAAGGTTCTACTTCGTTGAGATGATATCGCCTGCCACAACATGCGGTCATCAACCCATAGCCTTCCGAAAAAGCTGTATAAGCCAACAAAAACTTGTTTACAGGCAAACAAAACCCTCTCCTGAGAGAATCCGTGAACTTTCTCGCATCATGCACGCTCCCCTCCCATCCAGTTGTAAGGAAAACAAAACAAAGGTCCGCATTGCATGCTACAAGAATATTCTATATAATCTGTTGATGATGGTTGACGTATGCGCAGCACCGAAGCTTTGGAACGATAACTGGGACATGTGTCCCATCAATGGCGCTGATGTAGTGGTCAAAGTAGGGAAAGTAGTCACGCCTTCCAAGCCATGTAGGCGGTGGTCCCACGTCTACTGTCGACATGCTGATTACGGTTGCATGAATGGACAGAAGCGCAGTCACCACTTGCCGAAGCATCAAGCAGACAATGGCAGCCCCTCTTTGAAAGCACTCCATTAGCTTACGCATGGACATGTCGTGAACAACGCAGCATAACCACATGAATACTTGCTCCTCCACACTGATGCGCGTGTCGCGGATGGTAGATGTCTGACGTAGTATGTTAACGATGGAGTACCAAGCTACCCTACTCATGCTCATGATGTTGAAATTCCGCTCATGGTGTCCGTCGTGTACGTCTTGCAGCCATGATAGCCCTCGGAACGGGGCGACAAGCATCCGCTGCCGAGGTATGTGACGTCGCAGGTTGGGTAAAACTTCATTCTACAGCATGTGTATGAAAATTGCCAGTTGCAGTGCATGTCGTGTAGCAGTTGCACGGGGAGCTACACGTGACTTGTCCATGATTTCACACTAGGTACAAGTGAAGATGTTTACAAGTGTTTTTTTACACGCCCATCCCATTGTTGCTTGTTACCGTGCATGCCCGCGGTTCGAACATCGCCCGATGCGATCGTTGCACGATTACGACCTGCGCTCGCCGACAGAGGTCAGGCGCTCGACACCAATGGATGTATTAAACGGTCACTACAAACGTGCAAGTCGACAATTGGTGCGGGAAATGTTGTGAATTTACCGCTCAAAACACTGCAGTGACTGCAAACGCGAACTGTATTCACAACATTGTATTAATGCACCAAAATCGAACATTTCACTACATACTACATTTTGTGATTCGAGTATGCGGCCATGAACTGCTAACGTTTCGCCTCCCGCACAAGGCTGGGGGTTTCCAGTGCCACAACTTGTGTGGGAGGGCTGATTTCCACGCAGGCCAGCAACCGACGAAGCATCGCGGCAGCCGTCGCAACGAATGGGGGCAGCAGCCTGGCAGGTTACAGCAGCGCTGGCGGATGCCGCAGGCCGAGTGAGGATATCGTAGTGAAGAGAGTTCCTGGCGCAAGAGGCGGGAGAGCAGGCGGCCGGACATGGTGCTGGACGACAGGTTCCAGATCGTGGGCTTTGTGGGCGGCTGCTTCTTCCCTTTCGCCACCGGCGTGCAGACGGTGAAGGTGTTCTGCACGCGCTCGGCCAAAGATATCAGCTACGGCTGGTGAGTGCCAGCTCGTCCTGAGCCTGTGTGGCTGTGGCTGCGGTGGTGGCCGCTCCTGCTGATCCTGGCTCAGCAGCAGTCAACGGCAGCTGATCGCTGAGTGGTAAGGCAAGTAGGCGGACTGTCGGCCAATAGCTAGCCTGACTGCTGACAGTCGGTCTTTAGTCTTGCAGATGTTCAACCGCCACTTTGTCCGGTAAGTGAGTGGCTGAGGCGGTGGGTACGGCAAGCCATGCTACGCTTGGTGAGGACTGGAGCGTGCGGAACACTGCTGCTGTTGCTGCTTCTGCTGCTGCTGCCGCCGCCTCCGCCGCCACTGCTGCTGCTGTTCCTGCCGGCGCCGCTGCCGCCGCCACGGCTGCTGCTGCTACTGCTGTGCTTGCTGAGTGTGCAGTGTTGTTTGCTGCAGGGAACGTGTATCTGGAACGTGTATGTGGCACATGTGTGTGTGTGTGTGGGTGTGTTT